>PVJX010000627.1:16907-64753 GCA_004027295.1 Dolichotis patagonum | reverse complement strand
AGAGTGCGGGCGCCATCTTGCGCGCATGCCCATTAGGACTGGCTCCCAACAGAGCAGTTAGGAGAAGAAGGATGAGTACAACTAGACGACACGTTGTCATTAGGAAGCTCCAGGAAAGATAGGATGAAAAGCTAGCACAAAGCAGTGAAAACATTTGGAAAGAGGCCGAGCCAGGGGCAAGTCTGAGAAAATATGCAGCCCCTCGTAGGCGAGATCAGGCTTTGCACGACTCTCCCTGGAAAGAGCCCTCCTCAGCGTGGACTCAGCCCTGGCGTGTCTGCCATGAAGGCCCCCGTTGCCATATTTCCCTAGTACCTCTGACGACCTCCCACCAGGGAAAGCAGAAATCAGGTGTGTTGTCTGTTTGTTTCTCAATGTAAATGTTGTATTGCCGTGGGGAAGTTTTATGGAACGAAGTAGAAAGAATTTTCCCCAGTCCCCTCAAAAAGAAATTATAATAATAGATTTGAATTATTATTAGTTTTACATATTTCATATGAAATTCACTGTAGCAGCATATGCTGATATCTTTGGAAGTAGAAGGATAGAAGCCATCTCTGTATATATCAATACATGGAAACAGGGCCAGGTGGACAAATAGCTTTTCTTTCAAGGAGACTTATTAGGTAGTCTAATTTCCATCTTTTTCTTCATTCACAACAAGAAGATATTTCCTCTCTGAACACTTTTGAATATACAGGTAGAAAAATATAAATTAATAAAACCAAAAAGGTTAGATTTGTTTTACCCAATCAGGAGTATCTGATGAGAATATTTGTTATGACCAAGATTTCAAAAATCTGCTTATTCTTATCTTTCAGATTTCTCAATTTTTCTTTTAAGTAAACTGTCTTTACATATATCCTTGTATTATTCTAAGAAGTAACCCCCGTCAAAATTAGCCATTCCTTATAGCAGAAACAACATAAGTATTACAAAATTATCATAAAAATGAGCCAAGACATAATGTGTTAAAAACTCAGGTCACTTAATAATCAGCATAGTGGCTTTTCCACTTGGTGCTGCCTCTAAATATTGAGTAAGAGAAAATGTTATTCAAATATAAGACTAATGAAAATGTGTTCTTCACCATTAGAATGAAGCAAAGTAGGATAAAATAACTAGTTTAAATTCCACGCAACAATAACAAAGAACAAAGTGAATATTACACATGCTGGGACTTCATGTTAGGCTTGTAGGGTATAGCAGTGATGAAACACGTGTCAGGTTTTAGGACGTGATGAAAACAGTCTGGAAAAAGATTTGCTGTTGTTGCTGCTGCAGCAAAATGCATTCTGTGGTTGGTAATTAAAATATCTTCAAGACTTAAATTAAGGCACTTTTTCAAATAATAAAAAGCTAGTGGGTGAAAATTTAAAACCTTCTGGGTTCACTCAGTGTGCAAGAATAAAATTTAATGGAACCAGCAAGCTCCTTTCTGTTGAGATTGTTTGCCCCAAGTTTGAAGTGATGATGGGACTCCTCAGACTGTACCTGAGCTCTGCGGTTTCAGGGAGTGAAGAAGTTCTCTAATTTATTCCTACTAAGTAGGGAGTATGGTTCCCTTCACAGAAAAAAATCAAGCTGAAATTTTACAATACAGGAACTACTAGAGGAGGAGGAGGAGGAGAGATGAATTCAAAGGGAAACAAACTAACAGTCTGAGAAATCCTGAAAACTGACACGTAACAGTGCTGAAAACATTGGCCGATTGCCAGAAATTATTTTGGCAGAAGATTTTCAAGTTTAGAAGAGCTAACTTTAGAATGAGGAAAGGCAGCTAATTAGAAAAAAAAGAAGATGCAAAAGAAAGGGGGAAATCAGTTGATTTTCAAGAGGAAACACTGGCAGTCGCTTTGTTTTAATGAGAAAAATGGAAAAAACTAAAGTAAAATCTTCCTTTTCTATCTGCTGGATAATTGCAGTCCTGAAAATGAAGATCTATTGTAACTAAGCAACAACATTATAATTTTTTTATTTACGGGGCTGCATTCTAACCAAAAAGAGAACACAAGAATACTGGTAAATAAACTATAATTTCCTTGACCCTGCCAAACAGCCCTGAAAACTATGAGCCATATCCTTCCATTGATCTGTGCTCAGAAACCCATTGACCGAGATGAGATACCAGCAGTCACAGCAGAAAACTGCTTATCGTCACAATGCAGGGTGGCAAGAGAGCAGGTCAATATGTCTAGAGGCATTCTTTAAGTATGCAGTTAATGTATTTAAAACGTTTTTATTAGGTGAGTTATAGAATAATTTGACAAGGAAATTTTGAATTAATTGTGAAAAGCATTTGTTAAAAGATCACATTTAAATCCAACAAAGCAATCTTAAGAGCATGAAAAGCAGAAAATGAAGAAAAAATCCTTGATAAAGTAGGGGAAAACAATTTGAGATCCTATGCACTGACTTGTTTTGTTCTAAAGAAAAACTGTTTCCTTTGTTCCTTGCTAAGCAGGATATAAGCTAGGTAGCAGTTGTGCAATGATAGGCTGTAAATATTACTTGGAAGTCTGGAAAGTGTCTTTTGTAATTGAACTATGTAAAATATAAGAGCTACATCACTGTGTTATATCTGTATTAAGAATACAAGAAAAGTTTAGAACAAAACTGGAGAGCAAATATGAATTTTAAATTAGACCCAATGGAACATGTCCGTGTTCCCAAAACTGAAGGAGGCTGAGTCAGGAAGACAGAAAGTTCAAATCTTGCTGAGTGAGTCTCTAACTCTAATACATACATACATACATACATACATACATAGAGTTGAAAATGTAGATCAGTGGTAGAGCACCTTGTGTTTGATCCTCAGTGCCAAAAAAAATCAATTTTACACCACAGAAGATTTAAAAATTCACAGCATGAAAAGCAGAAGAAATAGCATCTGTTTTTGTTTAAACTTTGAGACTTCTTGTGATCTGTTTATAGATTTATTGCAGTTTTCTTTAGCAGCAAATGTTTGTGAATTGTTGATCTTTTTATTTTTTAATGAAATAATTTTATTGTTTTTTATTTTTTATTACTATGTATTTGTAATACAAACTGCATTCAGTTGGTTGTTTGAGATATATATCACATCATTATTATTTTTCACTCCCTACCTTTCCTTTTTCCTTCTCCCCCCGATTCCCTAAAATATTTCCTTATTCCTAAATAATCCTTAACATAGCTCTATTATATATATGAATCTCAATGAATATTTAATAACTGCCATCTTCCACATAAGCTGATATCAACTACCAGAGAAGGAATCACTAAAATTTATCATCTTTATCAGTTCTACTGCTTTTACCACGTAAAATTTCTACAAGATTTCATAAATTGTGCATCCAATTCATTCACGTTGCACAAGACAGTCAGTATATTAGGAAACATTCTCCAAACTGCATAGATCCTCTACAATTTCCGTCATTGTGGAGATAAAGATACCTACCTAAAATAGTGTTATTTAACGTATGGGTATAATTCTTACCTGGATGGAAATGGTACAAACACAATATGACACAATATTTTTCTTTCACAAATAAATTATTAAAATGGCTACATTATTTTAATTACACAAGATGAATAATCTAAAGGAATACTGGTAAGATTTCATAAAATATATATATCTCAACACCATGGGTATCTTATTTTATTTTATTATTTTATTTTATTGGGTAGAGATTCTGTATGAGTAATGGTTCTTGGTCTATAATTTTTCTAAATTTTGGATTTATAAAAGCAAACTTTTCTCTAAATATAAACTTCTTTCAGAAAAAAAGTTACTGTTTTTCCTTTAATTTTTCTAATGAGTCCCATAGTGACTTCATTGAATGATAATTTTCCAGGGTCTAAAGAAAACATGGCAATGTGTAAAGTGTATATTTTTCCAATGCTTACAATTTTTGCTCCCCATTCAGGTCACATTCGAAAGTATGCTGATGCATTTAATTCCAGTGTTTAGATTCCTTACATTTCCTTTATTTGAAGGTTAATTTACATTGAAGAGGACTTCTTTTCAAAAATCTGCAGTTGTACAGTCAAATTTTTAAATGATTTCTAACTAAACTGCCCATGGGTCCCAACTTTGCTGCTTCCTTTCAAAATGGTAAAATTTTTCAAACTGAAAAGAGTATTTGTAACAGAGACAGAAAATAAATTCTACTCATTGGCTAATCAATTGTGTTATAAATGGTATTTTTTCATAATACTTATTTTATTTTCATCGACATGTACCAATCATACACTTTAATAGGGTTCAATGCGATATTTCTACACATGCATACAAAGCATACTGATCAATTCCAACTTTTTTATCCACTGCCTCCCCTACCCCCAACCTCTAGTAATCATTTTTCTTAATTCAAGTCAATATTTTTACTTTTTGCTGCCATAAATGAGAAAGAATATGTAGTACTTGTCTTTCTGTATCTGGTTTATTTTACGTAACATAATGTCCTCCATTTCCATTCCGTTGGTGTAAATGCCAGGATTTAGTTCTTTATAGCTCAATACCCTCTATTATACATATATATATGACACATTTTCTTTCTTCCTATGTTTATGAACATCTAGGCTGATAAAGGCAGCAACTTTTTAGAAACTTTGTGACACTGTGTAAGCCATTCAATGTCTGTTGTTCTCCTTTACTTGTTTATAAAGAAATTGAACAATACAGGCTTATTTTATATTATGATATTCTATTGTGTCCCTTAAAGTAATATTATTGGATACACAAAGGTGCTTTTTCCCTTACTTTCCTAATTTTTCTTTGATTACAAACTTACCAGAATGCCAGTCTATAACAGAAATTTTTAAAAAATCAAATTTTTAGTACAATGTCCAATTTTCAGAAATAATATTGAGCATATATTTATATGTACCTTATTCATAGTTTCCTCTATTATTAATATCTTGCATAAGTATCACAGTTTTTCTATGAAGTGATGAACCAATATTTAACCATCATAATTAGCAAAAATCCATTGTTTATTAAGGCTTTCTTATTATTCCAATATTTTAATGTTCTTTTTCTGTCCTAGGATTCTATTCAACATACCACACTTCATTTAGGAAAGAGTTCACAAAGACTCTTTTTGGTTGTGATAATTTTTCAGATTTTCTTTCTTTTTGGAGACTTTGATGAGAGACTTGAAGAATTCTGATCAAATAGATTGTTGAGTGTCCCTCAGTTAAGACTTGTCTGTGTTTTTCTCATGGATACAGGCAGATTATGGGTTTTATGGAAAATGATCACAGAGGTAACATGTTGTGTTTATCATGTCACACAAAAGGTGCAAACTATTGATTTACCATTTATCCTATACTGATGCTGCTACTACCCTTGATCACTTGGCTAAAGTAGTATGTGCAAAGTTTCCTTTTTACTCTTTTTCCCTTTTTCTATATTGTCCTCACAATAAACAGCCTACATATAATCTACTATTGTAATAGTTTTAAAAGGTAATACTATCATACAGTAGTAATATATATATTCCTCTTCCATGAGGGTAGGCATCTCTATAAATGCTTTGTGTTTCTACAAAAGAAATATATCACTTTTCCCCTATTTAATTATTCAATCATTTGTGAATATCAGAATGAATTCACAGTTTTTACAAATAGTTTTAAGTACCACCCATTTCTTATTGTGCCGCCCCAATTTTTTTAGCATTGACCATTTGTAATTCTCTGAGCTCCAAAATTCCTTCAATGTACTTCATCAGTGTAGACTTTTGGTGTTTTTGGTTCTTGTGTTATGTTTTCTGTATTTTGTGTGCTTAATTCTAGCACTATTAGATGCTCCAGGCCAATTTATCTCTTGCTTCAATTTTAGAATCATCTATTTATCTAAATCCATTTATCCTGGTTTCTTTTATCTGTGACCATTTCACACCGTTATTACAAAACCTGAATTCTACCCTTTCTCTTTTGTTTCCCTATCACCTCTAACCACGAGAAGTGGGCACTCACTCTTTTACACTCATTTAATATTTTAAGTTCAGATGTATATCTGCAGCAGTGTCTGCACTGTTAATTCAACCACCCATGGGAACCAATTTTATGAACTAAATATGGTGTTTATGTGCAGCTCCATTTGCCTTTAGTGTTATGAGATCCATCTATTTCCAAAGTTATTTAGGTCAGCACCTTTTCCCTCCAGTTCCTTCTCTGGGATTTATTTTTCATAGACTTTTAATACAGTTAAATTTCCTGTCACAGTTCATCTTGGGAGCTTCTAAATTTGTAGAATACTTTTTAAAAAAAATTTGTATACATTAATGGTTTTTTTTGCACTACAAAATTCTAAGTTCTATATGGTTTTTAATAATATGTAATGTTATAAATCCACCATTTACAGTATACTCAGGATAAGTTCATCCCCAACCTCCCAAAATGCCATAAATGTCACCTATCCTTCTCCTTAACCCCTGACAGTAACCCCTTTCTAGAATGTCATATCATTGGAATCATAAATTATGTAACCTTTTCATACTGTCTTTTCATAACTTGCAGTATGCATTTCAGGATGCATCTTTTTATGGCTTGATAACTCATCTGTTTTACCACTAACTAACAATCTCTTACACGGACATCACATTTATTCATTTACCTACAGATACCTACTGTATCTTGATTCCTTCCCATTTAGGAAAATTATGAATAAGGTTAAAATAATTATGCATATGAAGATTTTTGTGTGGATATGCTTTTAAGTAATTTGGGTAAATACCTAGGAATATAATTGTTGTGTGGGTGTGTAGTAAGACTATATTTGTCTTTGTTAAAACAAAACAAACCCAAACAAAAGGAAACTGCCAAATGTTTTCCAAAGTGACTACCCATTTTGACTTTTCAAAAACACTAAAGAGTGCTCCTGCTACTGTATTCTCACCAAAATTTGTATTATCAATTTGAGAGAATTTAGTCATGCTAATAATTATGAAAAGGTTCTGCATTTTTTTTTCTTAGGTTGGGGTCCCACCACACAGTTTAGGCTGGCCTAGGCTGGCCTTGAACTCATGGCAATCCTGTTGTCTCAGCTTGGGGATTGAAGGCATGCACCACTACACCCAGCCTGGTGCTGCATTCTTGTTTTCATTTAGTAAGAAGTAATGAACTTCACTCATACTCTTATTTTTCATCTGTTTATATTGTTTGGTAAAACAGCCAAATTTGTTGCCCATTTTTTTAATGGGTTCTTTGTTTTCTAGTTGGTGGATTGTTAGAGTATTTTGCATATTTTGGACATGAGTCCTTTGCTGTTATTTAAGGTAAAGAAGACAGAATGATAAAGTTCACAGGGACAAGGTTCATAGGAAATATAAAATCAAGGTGTGACTTTGGGGTAGGGGGTTAGGCTACCTTCTCAGAAAAGAACAGGCAAGCATCACAATGGTTTGCTTTTGTCAGAAATCTGACATCTTTCTTTTATCTTGAAATTAACCAAAAATGACAGTAGTGGGGGTGGAGGATCACATTTTAATTTTGACAACTATTCGACTCATGAATTCTACTGCTTGCTATTTTTATCTAGACTTAAACTTATTAAGGGGTTTGTCATAATTTACATGTGAACCAAAATTTATGTGGCTTATGTAAACTTTGGAACTGACATAATGTAAACATCATCTAAATCTATAAACCTTATTTCAAAATCAATTTACATAATATGTAAACAAACAGGCTTTCAATCAAAGTTTAATCAACTTATTATTAAATATTAATATAAAACTGACATTCCTCCTAATTTATGTAACTACTGATTAAGCAAACCTTTAATTTACTTGTGGTTTCAAACCTCATTTATCTTCTTCATGTAATTGGAAAATATTCTATAGACATTGTAAAAGTCAATTTATGGAATATAATTTATTTCAATTTGAGGAAGTTTTTCAGCCAATTAAGTCTAAAACTATCTAAGTTCTTTTGAAAACTCACATTAACCATTTTTAATGTTTCTAATCTACTCCAAAACATTTTGACCCTTTTATGTGGAAAAAAAAATCTCTAGCTTTTAAAGTATTTAAATAATTTTTACATTCCTTTCTGATAAAGTTATACATAGTATTTTTGTTTTGTGTATAACCACTTGAAATAAGAGAACCATATAATTTATCATCTAAATAAGTATAATTTTATGAGTATAAGAATGTATTAAAATAACGATCACAGTAATAATGAGATAAACTGAGTAAACTAGGACAAAAGTTATATCTAATCTTAATTTTTTAAAAAATCTGAGTCAAACATTACCAAGAATCCTCAAGTTTGCAAAATACTTAGCATTAACTAGAATTAATATAATAATCTTTCTCTCATTTTTGTAGCTAATAACTTATTTACAAAATTACTGATATTTACACAACTTAAAATAATAACTGGAAGTGCAGCTTCATGTTAGCTTGTGGGACACTAAAAATAAGACAATAAACTATGGAAAAGTTATAATTGAAAATGTTTAAAAAGTTATCCTATTCCCAACTTATCTATATAACAAGTGTCCAGAAAAGATACCAACAAAAATTAGTTATTGTGATTTAAGGCCTTACTTCTGAAAGTCTATTCAAGGTTCATGGGATCATCAGTTACTGCTAGTAACTGATAACAAAGCCTCAGGACATCACCCTCCTTGAAGGCTAAGAACTTCTGATGCAGGTAGCACTTCCTTCCATGAGAGGCAAATGAGACTGACAGGCCCTAACATTCCTTATTTATAAAGGGCAGCTAAAGTTCCTCTTTCCAGAGATACAGTATGGACCTTCAAGAATGAACAAAAAAGAGCAATGGCTACAGGTTTTGTGCTAGGAATTTACAAATTGTGGGAGATATTTTCTTTTTGTGTCAAAAAAAGGCAAGGGAATATTGAGTTTTACAATAAATGTCTAACAACTTGGGGCTTGCAGGATGGCAAAGATGTCAACACATAAGTGTAAACAGAGGAGGTAAGTGAAAGAGAACATTGCCAGAGAAGTGTGCCCTTGCTAGAGAAGCACTTCTACTTAACAAAGAGATTGCTGGAGAAATATTTTAAATAATTGTGGCTATAGAACACATCACCCACAACTTAGTATTTCAGAATAACTACTTACTGCTGTTCATGTCTATGGTCTGATGGGGTTCAGCTGTGTGGTTCTTCTGGTCACTGAAGTAAGGAAGGGCCTTGGTCATCTAAGGGTTTAAATGAAGGTCCAAAATGGCTTGAGCAAATGGTTTCCTGTTGTTACTGGTGATTAAAAAGGGAACTCAGCTCTTCCCTGACCAGAGTGCACTCCAGGTGTCCTCTTTTATAGGTTTGGGTTTCATAGCATGGTTACCAGATTCTAAGGGGCAGAAAGTAGAAGCCACCAGTTTTAGGATGAATTCTCAAGCAGAAAGCTTTGAGATGTTTGGAGTAAAGATGTTTATTTGAGATCAAAACTTGAAAGAAAATGGTGAAAGGAACAGAATGATGAAGAGGAGGTACTCAAGCTGTGAAATGGTTGGTTAATCTGCACACCTGTCCCACATCAGGCAGAATGTCTGTAATTTTTGCCCTTTCCTTTTTCTGACCTCAGAAATGGTTTGACCTCAGGTGAGTCAAATCTCCATGGGTGAGGCAAATGGGAAAGTAGCTGACATCTGATGGTTTCCTGCTGTCTTCAATCTGCCTTGGTGTATAGAAAATTCCTCCCCTGATGTTGTATCTCAGCAGCTAATGGTATATCTATCACACCAACAGATCTCACAGGGTTTGAGCTTGTAGATCTCCAAACAGCTATTTAATCAACTTCAGAATTAATCAGATTTATCAAAACCAAAAGAGCAGTACATTTTTGTGGAAAGGTAAACTAAGCTCTATCATTTTATTCAGGACAAACATGCATATACATACAGAAAGTGAAGGAAGTTGGAGAAGCATTTGAGACTCTGCTCTCTGGCTATAACAGTTCACACAAAATACATTCACCATAAAAAAAAACACCCCTGCAAGTTCCCATTCAATTATAACATCAGTTCAAATCTGAGGCATTTATCATCATACTTAAATAGTTGCAGATGAGAACTCACAGTTCTTCAGAAGTAACTTTGGACTAAAAGATAGTATTAATGAAGTTATTATCTGTTCTGTATATATCCAACATAATATGGAAAGGGACATGACACACACAATAGTAATTTCCTCTCTAAAAGAATGAAACCATCAATATGGAGCTGCACATCCTTGTGATCACAGTACTCAGAGGATGAGGTTACCTAGTGCAACTTAATGAGACCATATCTCAAAATAAAAAAGGGCAAAAACTCTATCAAAAGACTACTACAGATGCCCAGTGAAGTCCAAGTGGCAGGCAGTGACCTGAATTCAGTCCTGGGAGCCAAATCTGCACAAACTGAATCACAGTACACAGGGAAGCCTTGGAACATCGCTCCCAGGTGGTAAGACCAATCCCAGTATCCCAAATCATTGGAGAACTGGTGGGAGGTCCCCATGGGCTTAACTAGGTCACACCCAGCATATTTCAAGCAGCTAGCAGTTGCCTACAGTCTGCCCTGGGAGCCCAAAATGGGCCAGGTGATTCCCAGCACACAGAGGAAGCTTTAGAACATTGCTCAAAACCAAGAAATATAGGAAAATGAAAGAGCAAAACGCAATCTCAAACGTCCATCCCAACCCAAGCAACACTAGGAGATATGGACACGGAAGAAAATATAAGCCATACACCTGAAATTCCTGAAATGATAACAACTAAAACAAAGAAACAACTCCAGGAACCTATAAAAGGACTCAGATCAGAAATAATCTCCCAGGTAAAAGAATAAATGATAAATGTAATGAAAGAAATGCTGAACACATCTAAAGAAGACATAGTTAAAAAATTAGAGGAACAATGCAAAAATATGGAACCCTGAATGAATATAAGAAACAAACATAATGCATGAAGCAGATTCAAAGAGCTATACAGGAAATCAAAATTTCCATCAAAAGTTGACAAAACCGCCTCAACAAAAGTGAAGATAGAATTTCACACCTTGAAGACAAGATTGCCCCTAGTGAACAGGAAAGGAAAGATCTTTTAAAAATAATGAAGAATCAGGAAATAACAATTAAATAGCTACAAGATGATGCAAAGAAAAACAACATAAGTTTAGTAGGTAAAAACAAAAAAGGTGACAACAAAAATGATATCAAGAGGGTATTTACAGAAAGAATAGCTGAAAATTTCCCAAAGATGAGAGTGGAAACTGACATACAGATCAGTGAAGCATATAGAACTCCAAATAACAATAACCAAGAGAAAACTACACCCAGACATATAATAATCAACATCTCAGAAATCCAACATAAGAACAGAATAGTAAAAGTTGTTAGAAAAGACAGATCATCTATAAAGGAAAACATATCAGAATGACATCAGACTTCTCAACAGAAACAATGAAGTCAAGAAGAGCATGGAATGAAGTATTTCAGATCCTAAAGGAAAACCACTTCCAACCCAGACTGATGTACCCTGAAAAATTGTCCTTCAAAATGGATGGAGAAATAAGATGCTTCCATGACAAAGAACAGCTGAAGAACTTTATGATCACCAAACCAACCCTACAAAGGATTCAGAAAGACATTCTAGATACACATAGGAAAAAAACACGAAGCAAAGCAGGCAATTAAACAGAGTGGAAAGGAAAAGAAGCAACAGCAGAAAGATAACATGTCAAAAATAAACCAATATATATCAGTTATAACCATTGATGTAAATGGTCTCAATTCACCACTTAAAAAAAACAGACTGGCAGAACAGATTAAGAAACAACATCCAACCACATGCTGTCTACAACAAACCCATTTAATCCAAAAGGAAACTAATAGACTGAAAGTCAAAGGATGGAAAAAATTATGCCATACAACAGGAACCCAGAAAAAAGCAGGTGTAGCCATTCTGTTTGCAGACAATGTGAACTTCAAACCAAGAATGATCCAAAGAGATAAAGAAGGTCACTACATGCTAGTTAGGGGAAAACTTCAAGAAGAAGAGATAACAATCTTAAATATATATGCACCAAATTTAGGAGCATGCAGCTATACAAAACAAATATTATCAGAAATGAAAAATCAAACAAGCAATAACACAATTATTACAGGAAACCTTAACATGCCATTGACACAAAGGGACAGATCAACCAGACAGAAAACGAGCAAAGAAATAACAGAACTGAATCACACCTGTGAATAAATGAACTTGATAGGTATATAGAGAGTGTTCCATCCAATACCATCAGAATATACATCCTTCTCAGCAGTACATGGGACACTCTCTAAAATAGACCATATACTAGCCCACAGAACATACTTAATTAAATGCAAAAGGATTGAAATTATCCCATTCATGTTATTAGATCATAGCACCATGAAACAAGAAATTAATAATAAAAGAAACTGCAAAAATCCCACAAACACATGGAAATTGAATAATACACTCAAGCAATCTGTGGGTCATAGAGGAAATTAAAAAAGAAATTAAATAATATCTACAAGCAAACAAAAATACAAATACAACTTACCAGAATCTGTGGGATGCAATGAAAGCAGTTCTCAGAGGAAAATTTACCTCACTGAATTCCCACATCAGGAAAACAGAATGAACATAAATAAACAACCTAATGCTACACCTCAAACATCTAGAAAAAGAAGAGAAAGTCAAGCTCAAAGTCAAAAGAAGGGAGGAAATTATAAAGATCAGAGCAAAAGTTAATACAATAGAGACTAAGAAAACAATGCAAAGAATAAATGAATCAAAGAGTTGGTTGTTTGAAAGAATAAATAAAATTGATAAGCCACTAGCCAACCTTATTTAAAAAAGAAATAAAAACCTCAAATTCATGCAATAAAGAATGAAAAGGGTGAAATCACTACAGACTCTGGAAATACAGAAGATCATCAACACCTATTTCAAAAACCTCTACTCTCATAGGTTCGATAACACAGAAGAAATGGACAGATGTCTAGAAACATATGAATTACCAAAGCTGGATCAAAAATATGTAAAACTGCTAAATAACCCAATTATATTAACAAAATTGAAAATGTAATTAAATCCTTACCAACAAAAAAAAAGCCCAAGCCCAGACAGATTCACTGCTGAATTCTACAACAAATACAAAGAAGATTTAATGCTGACACTCCTCAAACTCTTCAATGAAATTGAAAAGGAAGCAATTGTCCCTAACTCGTTCCTGGAAGCAAATATTACCCTAATACCAAAACCTGAGAAATACCCAACCAAAAAAGAGAACTATAGGCCCATCTCCCTAATGAACACAAATGCAAAATTTCTCAATAAAATATTGACAAACAGCATGCAGCAAATCATCAAGAAGATTATACACCATGACCAAGTGGGATTCATCCCAGGAATTCAGGGATGGTTCACCAAATGCAAATCAATAAATGTAATACACCATATCAATAGAGCCAAAAATAAGAATCACATGATGATTTCTATACATGCAGAAAAAGCTTTGATACAGCCCAACACTTACTCATGATGAGAAACTTACAGAAAATTTGAATAGGTGGTCTTTACCTCAATGTGATAAAAGCCATCTATGACAAGCCAACAAATACCATCATATTGAATGCCCAAAAACTAAAAACCTGTACCCTAAAATCAGGAACCAGACAAGGATGTCCATTGTCACCACTCCTTTTCAACATAGTGCTGGAAATACTAGCCAGAGCAATTAGAAAAGAGAGAGAAATAAAAGGAGTAAGGATAGGAAAAGAAGTTCAGTTATCATTATTTGCAGATGACATGATACTCTACACAGGAGATTCCCAAAATTTCACTGAAAGACTCCCAGGCATAATAAAAAAAAAAAACTCAGTAGTGTAGCTGGATACAAAGTCAACACTGAAAAATCAATAGCCTTCCTATACACTAATAACAAATCACTGAGAGAGAAATAAGAGAAGCCACACCCTTCACAATAGCATCCAAAACAACGAAATGTTTAGGAATCAATCTAACAAAAGAAGTAAAAGATCTATTCAAGGAAAATTATAATACCCTGAAAAAAGAAATCAAAAAGGAACTCAGAAAATCGAAAGACATTCCTTGTCCATGGATAGGAAGAACAGACACTGTGAAAATGGCCATTCTCCCAAAATTGTTATACAGATTTAATGCAACCCCAATCAAAATACCATTAACATACCTTGTAGATCTAGAGAAATAACTCCTATAATTCATCTGGAACCAGAAAAGACCTAGAATAGCAAAGGCAAGTCTAAGCAATAAGGGCAAGGCAGGAGGCATCACAATCCCTGACTTGAAGTTATACTACAAAGTTATTGTACTAAAGTCAGCATGGTACTGGAATAAAAACAGACCTGAAGATCAATGGAATAGATTAGAAGATACAACCACAACTACAAACACACTCAGCCACCTTATCTTTGATAAAAGGGCCAAACACATCCACTGAAATAAAGATAGACTCTTCAATAAATGGTGCTGAAAAAAATTGGCTCTCCATATGCCAAAAACTAAAACTAGGCACATGCCTACCACCATTTACTAAACTAAAGTCTAAATGGATCAAATATCTAAACATTAAAACAGAAATACTAAATCTGTTAGAAGACCAAGTAGATAGAAATCTTGAAGACATCAGGGTAGGTAGAGAATTCATAAACAAGAATCAAACCACATGGGAAATACTTCACAGAATCCATAACTGTGATCATGTCTTACAAAAGTTTCCGCATGTTGAAAGAAATCTCCAGCATAGTAAAAAGAAAACCCACCAATAGTGAAAAAATCTTAGTGAACTGTCCCTCAGACAAAGGACTTCTCTCTAGAACATATAAAGAATTTTTTAAAAAATCAGATCCCCCAAATTCAAAGACCCAATCCAAAAATGGGCATCCAAGATGAATACACAGTTCTCAGATGAAGAAATACAAATGGCAAATACATGAAAAAATGTTCAGCATCATTAGTTATTAGAGAAATACAAATTAAAACCACACTGAGATTCCATCTCACTCCAGAAAGAATGACCAGGATAAAGAAAACTACCAACAACAAAGGCTGGAGAGGCTCCAGGGAAAAAGGAACTCTTCTGCACTGTTGGTGGGAGTGTAGACTGGTGCAACCACTGGGGAGGTCAGTTTGGAGAGTGTTCAAAAAGCTGGAATTGGAAATCCTATTTGACCCAGCTATTTCAGTTCTGGGCGTATTCCCAGAAGAACTGAAAACATCATGCCATAGTGATATACGTGCACCCATATTTATAGCAGCACAATTTGCAATAGCCAAATCTTGGAAACAATCTAAATGCCCATCAACTGAGGAATGGATAAAAAAGATGTGTTATTTTTATACAATGGAGTACTACTCACCTATAAAGAATGATCACATTGAGAAATTTATAAGTAAATGGATGCAACTTGAGACCAGAATCATAACTGAAATAAATGAAACTCACATATGTAAATACCATATAGTCTCCCTAGTGTAAGAAATGGTAAGAGAACATAAGATACAGAAGCTCAATAAATACAGTGAAAGTATAAGAATCTGCTTGAAGAGGAAAAATAATAGCTCAAGGAAAATGAAGAAAAAGAAAAGGGAAGGGGAAAGAAAAAATATCTAAAATTATATAAACTCACTTAGGATAGCAAAAATGTGCTACAAATTCTGTAAGTTCTTGCAACAAAATAGTTAACATTCATAGGATTGGAGCAATTGTGCATATTATTATATGGTGATCTGAGGAATTCTTGGAAATCATTATGTAAAATAACAACCTGAGTTATGCTCATACCACCTTGTTTTGAAGGCCTATCTTGTCAGTGTTTTGGGCTCTTTGCTATTGTTATTTGTCTTTTTTATTTCATGTTTTTCTAGGAATTTGTTTTGTTTTGTTTTTCCCTCTAGTACAGAAAGGATAGGTATACATGTAGAGATTCATACATGCATAGAACTTCTCCTGAACAGTTTATGAGAATCCATTATATAATGCATGATGAAATGAACATCTACTTTGAAGAAAGAGACACTAAATTACCTAATGCTGATTCCATAATGTCATGCTGTGAAAACCAACAATACTATTATTCTTTGTTCAGAGTGATTTTAGTCTGTTTTGTATTGTTTAATTTCAACATACATGAAGGTATGGACAGCTATTTTGAAGAGAGCAAGAGATATTATGGCAGCCATTGTTGTTTTTGGGTATTGAAGGCCTATAATGCCTTCATCAAGCTGTTCTGATTAGTTTAATACTCTTTTGTTTTGTATGAATTCATTGTGTGTGATGATAAAGACAACTATTTAGAAGAAACAAGAGACAATATGATAGCCAGTGATGATCTCCTGTTGTCTTGCTTTGAAATCTGTGTCTCTTACATTGTTTTCTTCTGATCCATTTTGTTCTGTTTTGTTATGTTTAATTTTACCCTCTTTAAGATAAATTTTTTTAAAAATTTTTTAAAAAGACTACTAGAGTTAATAAGCAAATTCAGTATTGTAGCTGGATAGAAAATCAACACTCAATAATCAACAGCATTCCTGTACACAAACAACAAACTCACTGGGAGAGAAATTATAGAAATGACACTTTTGACAATAGTATCCAAAACAATGAAATACTTAGGAATTAACCTAACAAAGGATGTAAAAGACCTATGCACTAAAAATTATACTACTCTAAAAAAGGAGATTGAACAAGATGTCCCTTGCTTTTCATTAGGAAGAACAAACATTGTGAAAATGGCCATACTCATAAAACTGTTATACAGATTTAATGCAATTCCAATAAAAATCCCATTAACATACCTTACAGACCAAGAGAAGACATTCCTAAAATTCATTTGGAAACAGAAGAGACCTAGAATACCAAAAGAAATCCTGGGCAACAAAGGCAAGGCAGGAGGCATCACAATCCCTGACTTGAAAGTATAGAATAAAGCTACAGTGATAAAATTGGTATGGTTCTGGCAAAAAAAAAAAAAAAAAACCAGACCAGAGGATCAATGGGACAGATTAGAAAATGCAAACACAACTACTTATCTCTGACAAAGGGGCTAAACGTGTTCACTGGAAGAAAGATAGTCTCCTTAGTAAATGAAACTAGACCCATGCCTATCACCATGAACAAAAGTCAAAATAGATCAAATATCTGAATATTTATTGTCTTCTACTGGAAGACAAGGTAGGCAGAAATTTTTAATACATAGGAGTAAGCAAAAATTTCATGAACAAAATGTAAACTGCACGGGAAATACTTCAAAGAATCAACAACTGGGATCTCATATTATTGATAAGTTTTTATACTTCAAAAGGAATCACTAACAGAGTGAAGAGAAAGCCCACCAAATGGGAAAGAATTTTATCTAGCTGTCCCTCAGACAAAGGACTTATATCTAGAACAAAGAATGGAAAAACATCAGGCCCCCCAAATTCAAGGACCCAACCCTAAAATGGGCAGTTGAGATGAACATGTAATTCTCAGAGAAAGAAATACAGATGGCAAACAAATACATGAAAATATGCTTATCACCTCTGATCATTCAAGAAATGCAAATTAAAACAACACTGAGATTCCATATGTCTTAGTTACTTTTTACTCATCACTGAGACAAAATACCTGATGCCCAAAATTGGGAAGGGAAAGGTTTATACAGTTTTTTGGAGGTTTCAGTCCATTCTCAGTTGGCTCCAAGGCAGGGTGGCATGGTGGGGCCGCAGTTCATGGCTGCTGCAAACAACGATGCAGAAACTGGCAAGAGAGAAAGACATGCCTTCTTCCTGCCTTTAGATCATATCTTGGCTTCACCCTTTGGCAGGTGTAGCACTGACACCACCAATCCAAGTGCTAGACAATGAACCAATCACAAATGCAAAATGCAAATGCATGAGGCTTGGGGGCCACTGACATAAACCATGACATTCCAACCCTGGCCCCCAAAGACTCATGCACATCCTTTATACAAAAGACATTTAGTCCATTTCCAAGAGTTGCCAAAGTCCTAACATTTTCAGCATTGCTGAGAAATCTAAGTCCCAAGTCTCCACAGATATCTATGGCAAACTCTTAACCATAACCCCCTGTACAAATGAAACAAGGTTAAACATTTCCAAAATGCAAAGGCACAAGATAAACATTATCATTCCAAAAGTTACAAACAGAGGAATATAAAGCATTGGAAACAAAGCAAGTCCAACATCCAGCAGGGCAATCATTAAGTCTTAGCGTTCCATGCTCAGCATTTGAAGCAATCTGGTTACAAGCTCCAAAAGGCTTGGGTGGTTCCACCCCCAGGGCACTTCCAGGGATTTCAGCTCCTGCAGCTTCTCTCTTAAATCCTCTCTACTTGCTTTTTGCAGCATTCCTTGGATGATCCACAATCCTGACTTTTCCAAACTTCTGGGGTCTCCACTGTACCTTTGGCTTCACTCATATCTTTACAAATTGCCCTCTCCGGGGCACACTGCTTGGCCTCACAGGCCTTTTGCAATTGAGGTGTAGGCTGGCTTACCCTCAGAATTTGTACATTTTGTTAGCCCCTAAAATCAGCACCATGTGGATGCCACTAAAGTTTGCTACAAGCTGGAGCAGTAGCCAGGCTTTTCTTTCTCTTGGCTGTAGGGGTCCAGTACCTGGATTGCTGGGTTCTTCTTACCTGATTATGGGGAAAAGCTTTTCTATTTTGCCACCATTCTGGAACCTCATGTGGCCTCCTGTGCCATTCTGGAGCATGGTGCTCTGAAGCTTTCTCATCTGAGAAAATTCTTTCACTTTTAGAGTTTTGGGGCTGCAAAGGGTGGAGACCCACTGCTTCCTGGGATTCCTGGTGGCCATCTTTCTTATCTCTCTGTTTCTTCTCAGCAATCAAAGTCTTAGCACTATTTTTACAATCCACAGCTTTACTGGAGTTTTCCCTCTGGCCAAACTCACAGCATTTTAAACTATCCTGCTGAGTTCTTTGCTCTTGATTTGCAACATAAAGCTGGCTAAAGCCCCCAACAATAGCCATGCCACACCCTCAACATTCCACTGCCTTGAAATTTCTTTTGCCAGATTAATCAGTCCATTGCCCTTAATCTCAGTCTCAGACAAAGTCCCTGGGCATGAGAAAAATGCAGACAAACTTTCTGCCAAGCCATAACACACGTCATAGGGAGTCCAACAACCAATGCAGTCCTTCTTCCCAGCAGAAACCTCCCAAACCTGGTCTTTACCATCAGGCTCTCTATCAGCCTTTTGGTCTCCTAAACTCTGACCAGAGTCTCCTCTACAGAACAGCCTAAGCTGCTCCAGCTCTATGCATCCAGGTGACATGTCCAAACCTTTCCAAATTCAGCACACAAGCCATTTCCAAAGCCTCTTGAAAAACATAGTCAGGTATAGTCACAGCAATGACCCCATCCTTAGTACCAAATTCTGTCTTAGTTATTTTTTACTCATCGCTGAGATAAAATACCTGATGCCCAAAGTTGGGAAAGGAAAGGTTTAGCTCTTACAGTTTTTGGAGGTTTCAGTCCATATTCAGTTGGCTCCAAGACAAGACGGCATGGCGAGACTGCAGTTCATGGCAGCTGCTAACAGCAAGGCATAAACCAGCAAGACACACACACACACACACACACACCTTCTTCCAGCCATTACATTGTATGCTGGCTCCACCGTTAGGTAGGTGTAGCACTGACACCATCAATCCAAGCACTACACAATGAACCAATCACAAATGCACAATGCAAATGCAGGAGGCCTAGAGGCCACAGACATAAACAGTGACACCATCTCACTCCAGAAAGAATAGCTGTCATCAAGAAATCAAGTGATATCAAGTGTTGGTGGGCTGTAGGGAAAAAGGAACACTGCTGGTAGGAATGTAGACTGATACAGCCTGTGTAGTTAGTGTGAAAATTTCTCAAAAAAACTAGGATTGGAAGTCCCAGTTGATCCAGCTCTTCCGCTTCTGGGTCTTTTCCCAGAAAAATTGAAAACATCATGTCACAGCAATATATGCACACCCATTGTTTACAGCAGCACAATTTGTAATAGCTAAATCTTGGAAACAACCAAAATGTCTATCAACTGCTGAATGGATAAAAAAAGATGCAACATTTTTCTACAATGGAATATTACTCAGATATAAAAAAGGATAATCTTCAGGTTTTTATAGGTAAATGAAAGCAACTTGAGACCATACTCATAAATGAAATAAACTCACATTTATAAATATCATATTGTCTCCCTAGTATAAAAATAATAAAAAATAAAAATATGAAAGAGTAATAATATTCTAAATATACAATAGATATTGTAATAATGAAAGGGAAAGAAAGCACTCAGAAGGACAGAACAGCTAGGATAGGGGAAATGAAGAAAGAAAAAAGGGAAAATATATGTATGTTGGTAAACATATATGAATGTATGTACATATACATATGCCAGATAGAAAACTATAATACTAATTTCTGTTAGCTCATAAAAAAGTTAGTGCTGTCAGTGCTTGACTGATCACTTTTGTGTTTAGATTTTGTAACCAAACAACTTCTAAAACAACAATATGCAATATATTATCTAGTGTAAATTTCCTATTTTTTGGAAATTCTGTATCATTTCTATCCTTTTTTTCTGTTTTACTTTTTTAAAAAAATTATAAATGAATAAATAAATAAATAAAATAGAGCTAGAGATGTAGGTAAGTGAGACAGCATTCACCAATTTAATCTTTCAGGGAGGGAAGGAAAAAAAGAAAGAAGGAAGAAAGGGAGGGATGGAGGGAAGGGGAAAGAAGGAAGGAAAAAGAAACGAGAAGAGAAGAAAAAGAATAAAAAAGAAAGGAAAGAAAAGACCCACCCATATAGCAATTCCTGGTCCACAGCAGTTCTGAAATTTATCAAGGCATTTCACAATTTTCTCTGTCTCAGTGTCCAAACAATGTCCTTTCACTGAGGTTCATTTTGTTCCCTAAGAGCAGTTTTCCTTGTCTCTGCCATTTGAGTCATCTTTCTTTTCCCTTAAGAAGTGAAGTGCATTTGCAGACCATTTTGTCAATCTGTGTTATGCTCATAGAAGATTAATAACATAAGAGATCTCTTTTCATTTTCAATTGCTTTTTTCTTTTTTTAGTTTAAGTTAAAAGTTCAGTTTAAAATGATGGTTTTCTTAAAATGCCATTATTTTAAAACAGATACTTTAATATGCATTCCTTTCTATCTAAGCCCTAGAATTAAAGTATTGTGAGCAATAATTTTTAATTCCTAAAATCCCATTTTTCTGGGCAAAGGGTATAAGAGGTACTCCCATAAGATTCATAGAAACTTTGTTGTCTAGGTGACATGATAAACAAGACAAGCCCTTAAGATCCTTATAAAATCTCTGTTCTCTAGCTGAGAGACTCAATCCTTA
The DNA here is from genome assembly GCA_004027295.1 of Dolichotis patagonum. Taxonomy (NCBI): domain Eukaryota; kingdom Metazoa; phylum Chordata; class Mammalia; order Rodentia; family Caviidae; genus Dolichotis; species Dolichotis patagonum. The sequence continues at coordinate 43,360 of PVJX010000627.1, read as the reverse complement.
TTTTTTTCAAGGTTGAATAAAAGGTCTTTTAACTGCACTCTTGAACTGATCTTTACTTTCACTGTGAGACTATTTTTTGGGGAGCACTCTAAGTTTGATCTGTGAGTCCACATTTTCATTTACTCTGCATACTTTTTATGTGCTGAGAAGTTTCAACAAAATAATAATACTTTTTCCAACTCAGGACACCCTGTTTTGTACGTGCTTCTTCTAGGTAGGAGGTTGACCAGACTATGGCTCAGAGTTAAATGCAGTTGTCATGGGTCAGTTCATGTCTTCTGTCAATGAAGTTTTGTTGGAGCACTGTCTATTCTCCTATTTATTTATATATCATCTAAGACTACTTTTGTAATACAAGTGCAGAGTGTAATAGGGTCTAGATTTACCATACTTTTGAAAAGTCCTCAAACATGGACTATTTGATCTGTTACGGAAAATGTTTGCTGACCCCCTACTCTGGGTTCTGTTCAAAACTTAAACACTTTCAATATTCTGTCTAGAAACCTCCTTTAACAAATATACAACTTCATTAGATGTATTTTCTATCTTTCCTATTATCACAAGCTATAGCAATGAAAAATACAGGATCACGTTGCGATTTTTGGCTTTGCTTTCCATCTGCTTTTTCTTTTCTATGATCAATTTCCCCTATTGCTCCAGCATTGGCTCTTTTTATGTTGTGGGATTTAAGGGTCCTAAAACAGATCTTATAAATAACCAAAAGGAGAAAGGATTTGATGACTCTTTTTCACCCCCACCATGAGCTCTTTTTAAACCTTCACTAATCCTCTCCCAATCTTCTAAGATTCCTGCCTGCCGAAACCAGGCAGGAATTTATTGAACTTAATAATTTCCATGCACAGTTTTAGTTAAGCTGCCAGTACTAACTTGAGTTCTTGCTTCTTTAAGAGTTGAATATAATTTTGTTGCTTTTCAGATTGATTCTGCCCCATTTTCTCAGCTACAGAAAACTTTCTATGGCACCAAGTGCTTTACCTTCAAATTTCTGTTTGTATAGCTCCAAGTTTATCCCAAGGAGTCCTCTCCTCTTGTCCTCTTTTTTTTCATTTCCTATCTCTAAGGCATAATTAGAATGCGCCTGTTCTGGCACCATGTTTTGGGGATCTGGCCAACATCCTCAACTGCCTGTATGAAGGTACAGGGAAAGGATGAATGAGAAACACACACATTAATAATACATGAAAGGGGCTGGAAGGCCAGTAACTCAGGATAGGCAGAGACAAGGACACTCCCAGCCAACCACTATTTATGGGATGTATACAGTGATAGGAGTGATTAGCTGAAGAGTCAAGGTCATCAGAAGATTCAGAGGCCAATGATCCAGCAGGCAACAGATAGTCTTGGAATGACTCAAGAGAGCGGAGATGATTTTGTACCAAGAAGGATCTTGCCCTGAAGTGTTTTTTAATCTTAGTGGTTTTAGTTTAGTCTTAATGGGTGGGAAAGGGTGACCCATCCCCAAAGAATCAAACAGAAATTTCAAAAGGGTAATACTGGTAATCCCAAGCCCCTATTTATTCCTTAGGGTAGTATGTAGAATTAGCCATTGATTGTGGTCCCCAGTAGAGTCACCCTTTGCTGGCACCAAAAAATAATTTTCTTGCTATCTTGTACCTCCATTGATGGCTTTCCAAGGTGCAGTCCTTTCTTCTTTGGCCTTAGAATTAATCTGCTATAAAGACAATATTTTAAAATCCTAAAACCCCATTTGTCTAGCCAAAAGACTTTAGGAGACATGTTTCCAGTATTCTCAGACACTCTGTGGTCCAGCTGAGACCTTTACTGATCCCTTCTCTAGATTCCCTTATTCAAGGATCTTCTTGCTACATCCCTGCATACTTGCAAAGTCAGTGTCCAATGTTTTGGACATTCGACATAGCAATACCCCACTTCCAGTTATCAAGTTCCCTTTTGGTTATCTAGTGCTACTGATATGGGGGAAAGAAATTCCCAACCTGCTAGAAGTCTGGTATAAGTTGTATTCTCTAACATTGACAAATGAATTTTAGGAGCAATGGAGGTTAAGAGCAGGATACATTTATTGAGAGACAGAAAGCTTCTGTCTGAGAGAGAGAAAGAAGGGGTCCAGAGTGGGTTACCACAGACTGTCTTTTCTATGGATTTTTGTAGAGCAAAACCATGAGAAGAGGATTTGAGGTGGGGAAAAATGGAAAGTCGCCAAGTGGGTACGAGATAAGACAGAACTGTGGTCAACCAATAAGCTTATAATTGCTCAGGTAAAATTGATTACATTGGGGTCCCATAGGGAAATGAGTCACATAGCAAGCTGGAACAAGGTCTTTCCTTGTAGGGAGCTGCACTAGTGGCTTCTACTGGCTTCCTCAAGGTGATCAAGGTACCTATTTGTTTATATTTTTTCTTCAGATCTGCTCATGGAAGGAGGTGTCTGTTGCCTCCAAAGTTGCAGGATACCTGGTCTTCTGCACTGGATCCTTCGAGGGTCCAGCACTGTATTCTATATAACTTAGCTGTTTATAACACTATGAAATAATCTCAAACCTTGATCTAAAGTAACACCTGGCTTATCTTTAATGATTGTGTAAGTATCTGGCCTCAGCCTCTTTTTTAAAAAATTTATTTTAAAGAGGATAAAATAGAATAAAATTGATCAAAACAAACCAGTATAAGTGATACAGTACTTTAAAACATTCCAAAATCAGCAATAGTTACCATAATGCTTTTTGATGTCTTCAAAATAGCTGCAGGTAACTTTGGACATAGTAAAAGTCAAACAGAACGGAATAGAATAGAAACAATAAAAACAAGACAATGAATGCAATAAAGGACTTCAGAACAAGTCAATAGTAAATCCAAAATTGCTATCGTAACATATCTTGCTATCTTTGAAATACCTGCTCTTGCCATTTGATTTAGCATAATCAAACAAAACGAAAGAGAATAAAACCCAACCCAACAAAACAATGGAAATGATATAGGACTTCAAAACAAGACCATAGGGAATCAACAATGGCTGCAACCCTCAGTAGGAGATCCCCCTAGATGCTATAAAGTGCACCGTTTTCCTCTGAGCCTATGATCAGACCACTGGTCCTAGACCTTCAATGTCAGTGAAAACACCAAAGCACCGCAGGTACCCAAAGGCATTTCACCTCCATAGCTATCATCACAGCCTGTGTTTCTCTGGCTAAGCCAGCTGCTTGGGGGTGGGGGGGATTGGTATCTCTGTTTCTCAGTACACACACGGGAAGGGCCTGGGGTCCGGTCATTCCCAGTCTGGCGGTGGCCTGTGCATGGCACTGGTTTCCAAACTGGGCTTGTTTCTTGGTGTGGCCTTGTTCTTTTTCTCCCTAGTCCATGCATGGTGCTGACTTATGGGGCGAGGCTTAGGTCTGGCTGTTCCCAGTCGGACAGTGGCCAGTTCATAGTACTAGTTCCCGAACTGGGCTTGCTTCCCTCAGCCTCTTTTCTACACATCATCTAAGGAAGCCATCCTCTGGGGCTCAGCTGAATTGAAATGCATGCAATGGAGGCACTGTTATTATCTATTGTATAGTACATTACTCCAACACTCACCATTGTAAGACAACAAAAATGTATTATCTCATAGTCATTTTTTAATTTTTTAATTGTTTAAAATTTTATTTAAAGAGAAAAAAACCAAACAAAACACAATAAAGGGTAGCAACAATACAGAATTCCAAGGAAAAAAGAAAAAGAACCAAAAAAAAAAAACACTAAGAAATCATTACTTGACAAATTACATACTGACATTTTGGAAATAGTTGTTCAAATTACAAAATTAAAACATGTAAAGTAGACATTCAAACAGTGACACTGTTAACAGTTCTGCTCCACAATCTGACAAAAACAGCAATATGGTCATCCATCTTACACACTCAAACATACATGCAATTATATCAAAAGGGTAAAATTAAACACAACAAAAGCAGGTCACAAGAGAGCAATGTAAGAGACATAAATTTCAAAGCTGACAATCAGAGATATTCACTCTCTATCATATTGCTTCTTGTTTTCTTCCAAATAGTTGTAAATATTGTCACATACAGGGAATTCACGTGAAACAACATAGTATGGAACTGATCTAAGCAGGACGAGGAGGACGTTTCAGGTCTTGAAGACTAGAAAATAGGGAAGCCAAGAATGGCTGTCATAGTGTCTCTCGTTCTCCTAAAAACAGCTGTCCATATCTTCATGTGTGTTTAACTTAAACAAAACAAAACAAGCTAAGATCACTTTGAACAAAGAATGATAGCATTGCTGGATTTCACATCGTGACATTACGGAGTCAGCACTGGGTACTGTAGTGTCTCTTTTTCTTCAAAATAGCTGTTCATTTCAACATGCATTACATAGTTGGTTCTTGTAAATTGTTTATAAGCTCTACACATGCATGAGTTTCTACATGTATATTTATCCTATCTGTATTAGAGGGAAAAACAAAACAAAGCAAGACAAAACAAAACAATTCCTAGAAAAGCATGAAGCAAAAAGTCATATAAAACCACAAGGTGATCTACAATGGTTACCATGATGTCTCGGCAGTATATAACAACATTAATAAAAACAAAACATTGGTGATATTATAAGACTTCAAAAGCAGGCAATAATCAAACCAAAGTGGATATCTTAGTGAATCTTATCATCTTCAGTGCAGTTGCCTATACTCTTAGACTTGATGCTATCAATCATAACAGATTTGAATAAAATCAGTCAATACAAGATAGCACTCTAACAAACCAGATTCAAATAAGGTCAGTCATAACAAGACAGTATATGTTATAAAGGGCTTCAGATTAAGTTGATAGGAAATTAAGGATGATTACCATATTATGTCCTCTTATTTTTGGGGTAGCTGACCTTGTTCTGAAGTCTAGTATAAGTAGACAAATTGGAACAGCATGTAATCCATCCAAGCAGAGTGATGAGAATAATATAGATTTTAAATATTGTTACTCCATTAACAATATCCTCTGCCTTCCTTTTTTAGACAATTCCTCCCCTTTCACTCCCATAGGGTACACAGCTTATTTTGAGTCCCACTGCCTCCCTATATAGAGCATCTCAAGGGACCCTATCTCCTGATCTACTCTGCCTCTGTTTCTCTCTGTTAGTATTTTGAGGCCCGCTATACTAGAGATTATAGCCAACCTTCTCTGTCTTATTTCTACTATTCTATTTTTCTGCCATTGGTAGTCTATTTTTCTCTTCCACTCCACTGTCTGCCCCATTCACTGAGGCCTCGCTGCCACTGCTCCTGAAATGCTTGTATTCTTTTTTCTCTTTCTAAAATGTCCTTTAGTATTTTTTGTAGGGTTGGATTGGTGGTCACAAATTCTCTCATTCCTCTTTGTCATGGAAGCATCTTGCTTCTCCATTAATTTCTAGAGAGAGTTTTGCAGGATACATCAATCTGGGCTGGAGATTGTTCTCCTTCAGGGCTTCAATTATTTCACTCCAAGCTCTTCTTGACTTGATGGTCTATGTCAAGAAATCTGCCATGATTTTGATGGGTTTTCCTTTATAGGTGATCTGTTTCTTTTCTTTGATGGCTTTTAATATTCTGTTCTTATGTTGAATCTGGGATCTTGATTATTATGTATCTGGGTATAGCTCTGTTTTGGTTGTAGGTGGCTGGAGTTCTATATGCTTCATACGTCTGCATATCATTTCCTTTTCTATGTTTGGGAAGTTTTCCTTAATAATTTCTGTGAATAGCCTTTGCAGTTCTTATGTTTTGACTCCTGCTTCTTCATTCACATGCTTTATTCTTAAGTTATAGATCCTCTTGTCATCCTCTAGCCTTTGTATTGTTACTGCCTACTCCCTTATTATTTTTAAGAAATCTTCCCTTTCATGATCACACATTGCAAGCCTGTGTTCAATTTTTGATAGTCTATCTTTGGTTTCTTTCAAGCATTTTTGACAACTTTCTATGGAGTCTTTAGTTTGCTGGTAATCTCTTTGAATCTGCTTCATGAATTCTAGGGTTTTTTTTTATATTCTTCATGGAATGTTTCTCTCCTTTTGTGTTCCTCTATTCTTCTGTCTGTGTCTTCTTGAGAGATGCCCAGCCTTTCTTTCATTAATCTATTTATCTCCTGTTTAACTTGAATTAATATTTCAGTTTTGATCTCTTTTATGAGGTCCTGAAGATATCTCTTTATGTCCACTGACACTGTGTTTGATGTTGCATGTTTGCTGCCCTCAACCTCTTTTATATTTACCTCTCCTGGGCCACTATTCTCAGGGTTGGGACCTAGGGGCTTTTTCTTATTTCTCCCTCTCGTCATGTTTTTGGCTCCTTCCATACAAGTGTATAGTGTAATTCCCAGCCCCTTTTCTTGTTGGTTAGGGTTCTTCTGGAGCACCTAGGCTAGGGGCTTCTCCCCTCTGCTGTCTGCTATCAGAGAGTGAAGTGCGAGCAAGGGTAGTATACGCTGACTCCTCCCTTCTGGGCCAGTCGACTTTCTCAGGCCTTCACTGCGTCAATGTGCGCTGCCCTCAGGGAACCAATTGATTTGTGACAACCCACTGGGTCCCAGCCCAGTCCAAGCAGATCCCTCCAATCCACTCTGCAAGGGGAGGAACCAACTGAAGCCACTTCCTTACAGAGCCAGGACTTTCCTGCTCAACTCCAATATGTCAACTAGTTGGTTGCTCCTTTCCCGCAGGAGGGTCCCATTCCCATCACTCACCACGTGTTGATGCTGGTCCGAGAACTACTGGGCTCCCCAACCTCTGAATTCAGTGTGGCTACAGCACGAATTCATGGTGCCTCTGGGTGGGTCGTGTATAGGGCCAGTTACGGGCAAGCCGCGAGCAGGGCTGTTCAGCTCCATGCTCCAGCCACTCAAGCCAGTCGTTTCAGTGCAGGTTTGGTCACTCAAGTGGATCTCGGGCACGAATTCAGGCAGCTCGGGAGAGTGCAGTGCTTGCCAATCCTAGCTTCTCTAATGGTAGCCCTGAGACCTCATATGTGAGCAGTTTCTTTTCTTCAGTTTCTTCCTCGGTTGAGAGAGTCCGCCTCCCTCTGTTTGGATCTCTCCAGGGTGTTCTATTCTGGTATTTGAGCTGTCTCTCTCAGAGAGGCTCCATATTCAGCTACCTCTAGGTCCACCATCTTTGAAAAACCTCCCTCACAGTCATTTTTTTTTCTCAACAAAAATCCAACAGCAGTTTAATCGGATAGTTCTCAGTCGAGCCTCTACTGAGGGAACACAACCTATGAGATGATTCTGTTTTGGGAGACAGGATTAGGTTCTGAGAGAGACCTTTCCATTGGCTGTCCAAGGGTCTTCATGCCATGCCACCTGGTTTCCCCACTGTGAGTGATTTGACAGAGACACCAAGACATAAACCATAGTGCATTTTATAACAAAACCTTAGAAGTGACATGGTGCCACTTATGTGGTACTCAATTCGTTATACAAACCCATCACAAGTAGAAAATATCTTAAGAAAACCTGCATCTAATACACCTAAGCTACCCTGCATTAACATTGCACAGTGTTGAGTGTTGGTTGGTTACCCTCGCCATCATGTGACTGATGGAAAGATAAGACCTATGGTCCACTGCTGCTGCCCAGCATTGAGACAGTGTGTGTCACCCTCCCCAGCAAAATTTTAAGTACAGTTTCTACTGAATACATAGTTTTTTCTCCTTTGGAAAGAGGATAAAGAATTAGCAGAGCCACCATACACTGGGGACCATGTGAAGTATGTGTGAGGGGACCAGGAAGCAGCTTTCATCAGGTCTCAAATTTTAGACCAGCTGCTACTGTGACCAACTTCCATGGCTGTCAGCCTGTGAGTGCCTTGATTCAGGCCTTCACTGAATCAAGTGAATCCTTCTCTAGGATTCTTCGGTCTGTCTTGTGCTTCTCAGCAGGCATGTTGAGTTCTAGGAGGTAGTACGTAAAATAAAAAGTCTGGAAGAGCAATTAGTAAACAGGATGGTTTTTATATAATGGGTGAAATTCTTTTTGGTCCAGCAAGTCACAGCTACAGCAGTCACTTGGCCTGTAAATTTAATTGTGTGTGATACAGAGGTTTGGAATTACACAGGTCTGGTAGACTATTGAACTTCCCACTCCTGGGGAATCATAGTTTGGAAAATAAATATGATGTTCTTAGTGTGAACCCCTACACATTTATGTTAACAAAGCTGAAACAAGTAGCTACCGTGTAGTGTTTTTCTTAATGATAAGTATTAAAACTGGAGCTTTTTGCTCAGGCTAGTCTTAATATACTTCTGGGAATTTTTTAAAGCTGCTACTCACTATGTATCCAGGCTAGACTTGAACTCACTATGTAGTCCAGGCTGGCCTCAAACTAGCAACAGTCCCCTTGCCTCAGCCTCCCAAGTGCTGGCACCTCACCAGTGCCACTAGCTACAGCTTCTCTTCACAGAGACATAAACTTATACCTGTACATGTGACTTGGACAGAAATCACAAGTGAATTTATTTGACATTAAAATTAGACCACTTCCTAGATACTGCCAATAGAGTGCTTAGATCCATCTGATAATATCTCAGAGACCTCACTCTTAGCGCAGATGCTACCTGACATTATTGTATGACTCAGATGCTGTAACCTCTGGTCACTCACCTTGGAGCCAGTTCTCTCACTCTTGTGTCATTCTGAGTTCAGCTGCTCTCTTTAATGACCTGCCTTTGAAGAAAGCTCTCCACTATACCTTGTTCACAGTTTTGAAAATGGAAAGCAGATAAATTAACTGTGCAGTTGGCAGTGACACCATTTTTCATGACCCTTTGAAAACCTAATGTATGGAGAGTCACCTGTCATCTTCAAAAGTGAGGACAGAAAGCCAGCTGCACGGCTTTTTGACACTCCGTGCTGACATCCTAAGAAGGCTGCATTGTGGGACTCTGTTGAAAATACTCTTCCTACAGATTTGTAGGCCGTAGGCTGGTTTTGTCATATAAAGCACCATTAGATGTTTCCATATTTTGTATTGTAGCTGAAATTTCAGATTAAAAAAAAAAAACTACTTGCTATCATTTTCATTGCATAAAGTAAGCTAAATGTTTCATGTTATCACAAAACCAAAGCCAGTGATAATTCACATTGCCAGCGTTCCCTTCAGTCACGCCTTACTAGTCAGGAGCTAAGCATATATTTAATATATGATTTTAATGATCATATATCTTAATACAGAGTGTGATACTGGTTCAGATGTAAGGTGTTTTGTAAATAGTAATCTCCAAATAAATTGACATTACTGTTACTATCCTGGAAACCTAAAAGTGGGGCAAGAGCTAATAGGTAAGTTCCCAAGTTCTCACAGAAATCACTCAAAACAAAGGTAGGGTATCATCAAATTTTCTCTTTCTTCTTAATCAACAAAATCCGATTCTAAGGAGTTCATAGGACATTTTTCCAAGTATGGTTCCAACTGTGTAATGGTATGTAGTGTAACAGAAATGTTTATTGAGGACTTTAAAAATAATTTTATCTGTGAAATAAGAATAGACTGAAACAAGTATTTCAGAGCTATAAGAAGTTATAGTGTAATATAGCACAGATAGCCACACCCAGGTTAAGCAATAGAACATTACCTTTTAAAAGCCTCCTATTGACCCCCCTTGAGTACATTTCCTTTTCCACTATCTAGAAACATGATTATGAATTCTGTATTAATCATTTCCTATGATTTCCTAATATTTTTACTACCTAATGTCAATTTTTATGCAATATATGTTTCTATCACTTTCTGTTTGATTTTAGCAATTCTATTTTATCTATTCTGACTTGCTGCTTACACTCAACAATATCTTTTGTGACTCATCTTTGTTGCTGCATTTGGTTATGTTTCATTAGATTTTTTTCTACTCTATAGCCCACTGCTGCTTGAATATACTAAAATACAGTTATTCTTTAATAGGCTATTAATATTAAATCTTTTTTCTTTGGATATTATCACAATGTTCTTATTATATATTTTCTTCTACACGATTTCTCGGCCACATTGGCAACAGAGCAAGTGTCAACTAATGGAATTGCTAGGTAACTAATATGAGAATATTCAACTTGACAGTAAGGCTGTAGCAATGAGAATGTGTTACCATAACACACAAAATCTTGCCAGGTAATATATCCAGGTTTATCGCTGCTTGTCACCATGATATGGATGTGATTTGGATGTGGCCCCCAAAGGTTCAAGTGATGAAATTTAATTCCTATTGTGAGGTGTTAAAAGAATGAGACTTAATCAGACTATGGTGCTCAAAGGGAGAATCTGTGAGAGATTAGAAAGATTAGATAAGGGCAAAAGAGCAAAGTCCCCATGAGTAGAAACTGGGGGCTTTATAAGATGAGGGAGATACCGGAACACACATAAGCATGCTCTCTGTGTCCTGCCCTGTGATATCCTCCACTGACATGGACACTACTTGCAAGGCAATGGCCAGATTGGTTCTGTTGACCTTGGGCCAAAACTAGGAGCCAAAATAGACCGCCTTTCTTTATTGCTTATCTAGTCTGTAGTATTACATTCTTAACAGCAGAAAAGGTGCTAATATAATAATATTACGTTTTCAACTTAAATGGTCACTGAGGGAGAGTCCGTCACATCATCCTCCCTCAGGCAATGCCACAAATCCATACTGGAAAGGGGAAAAATTTGGCCAATCATTCATCAGCTCTCACAGTCTCCCACTTGGAAGTGGCCCAAGTCACAGAGCCACACTTAATTTCAAGGGGAACATGTGTCCTAGTGGAAGAATAAGAAGAATCTACAAACAGTCCAAATTTCCATTAATAAAGACTACAAACTATTTCCAAAAGTATATCTCTAATTTATGTACCCTGCAGACAGGAAAAGGGATCCATTATTTCATATCCTGGCAATTCTTTAATTGTCAAATATTAAAATGTTTTTATCCAGATACATTTTAATAATCTCATTATTTTTAAATTTCCTGGTTAATAATTTTGAGCATCTTTCATTAATTATGTGGTAAATATACTGTTTTAAAAATATTGGAAACCTTCATCCTGTTTTAACTACAAGAGTAGTAGCATCTGTCTGAGCATAGTTGCTCATTTATAAAGATAGTAGGACCTTGTAGTTAAACAGTACTGTATCTATCAGTTTAGCAAACATGGACACTTGCTAAATATGGATTTAGTTTTAAGACAGTGAAAATCACTGATTTCAAAATAGTAACATAAGGACTATAAATCATAATGTAGATGGCTTTAATGTAAAATCAACTTTGCATATTTCACTCCTCTGGAGCAGTTGGCATCTATCTTTATCACAATGTATGTATACCCTAAAACTTCTGAAGTCCCGTAGACTTGGGATGAAATAAATAAGGCTTTACATAGAAGTTGTGATCAATTTAACAAAAAACTTATCAGAACTTATTCTGACCATATACAGTGCTGAGAAATGAAAATGAAATGACTTAGGCAGACAAAAGTGCTTGTGTTCTAGGTTTCTCATAGTGGAAATGAATTTAAACATTCAATGTACTTTCTGCGGAAGTACTCCAGAACTACCTGAATTCTATTGACTGGTCAGAGGAATGTCTACAGTGATTATGCTTTTATAAAGTGATGGGTTTAAACTAAACTCAACTATTCAACTCCTTAGAAAGAAATTAATGATATTTCCTAGACTTCTTACTCATATGTCATAATATTTTTGGATTTCTCTTATAAAGTCAGAACTACAAAAATTGTCAAAAATAGCTTAATAAAATGGTTTATGTTATAGATTAATAAAGTCCTGAAAGGTGAAGTACTTGTCCAAAGACAAAGTTAACAAGGGGACTTAAAATACAAATGGCAAAAACTTAAGAAGTATTTTATATTCTAAATAGAAATAATGAAAAGGCTGTAGTACAGAGAAGTCATCAAAGACATTGTAGCAGAGACAGTAAAATATAAAATATATAGATTGTAGATATAACCACCTTTCAGTGGGTTTTACTAGTGTGCTTAAGTAAATTACTTATATTTTTCATGGCCATTTGCTAATATGTTGGTACTATTATAAGTCTTAGTAAAGCAATGTCCAAGATTTAAACCTAACTAGAAGGAATTCTGGATGGAGACCATCTGTGACCATCTAGGGAATTTCAAAGAGGCCACAGTGGTAGACAGAGCTGGAGACCTGCGCTCCACTAGTAATTAAACTCAGAATCTGTCATTCATCTCTGCTTTGCAAATAAGCTGAGAATTCAGAGATTTTTCATCGACAGAAAAAAAAATAGGAATTTAGTGGGCAGTTCAATAGAAAAAGGGTTTTAGAAACTGCAAAGATGAGAACTCTGCTTCTGGCTGTCAGAAGAGCTGACAGGACTCAGACAGGCTCCAGCAGGCAGTGATGGCATTTTCTATCACCATCACAAAGCTACTTGAGAGACCAGGACTGGATAATAAAATAGCCAGTGTGGATTTGTTTGCTCGCATTATGTTCTTTAAAAAAAAAAAAAAAGAGAATAAAACAAAAGAGAGCAGAACAAAGCAAATCAGAATAGAACAATGCAAGCAACACAGTACTTCACACCAAGACAACCGGATATTAACATTAATGTCCCTTTTCTTTGAAATAGTTGACCATACCTTTATACACAATAATATCAAACATAACAAAATAGCATAAAACCAGTCAAGAGAATGAAAGTATTACAGTACATTCAAAACCAAATAACAGAAAATGAACAGTGGCTACTATAATATTTCATTTTCCTTAAACAAATTTTTTATACTATCACACGTATTAAAATCCAGTAAGACACAACATGATAGAACCAATAGCAACAGAAAAACAAAAGCATGGTAGGACTTCAAAGCAAAATGATATTAAATCAGCAATGGCTGCCATACGTCTTGTTATCTTCAAAGTAGCTGTTCATTCCATCACACATAATAAAATCAAACAAAACAGAATAAAACCATTCCAACCAATGAATGAAGACATTATAAGATTTCAAAGCAATATAATGGGGACCCATGATTATCATAAAATCTTATGTACTCTTACCATTTCTTACACTAGGGAGACTATACGGTATTTATACAAGTGAGTTTGATTTATTTCACTTATGAGTATGGTCTCAAGTTGCATTCATTTATTTATAAATACATCAGTGTGATCATTCTTTATAGCTGAGTAGCACTCCATTGTATAAAAATATCACATCTTTTTTATCCATTCCTCAGTTGATGGGCACTAACTTAGGTTGGTTCCAAGATCTGGCTATTACAAATTGTGCTGCTATAAACATGGGTGCACATACATCACTGTGGTATGATGTTTTCAGTTCTTCTGGGAATATGCCCAGAAGTGAAATAGCATTTGTTGTTGGTAGTTTTCTTTATCCTGGTCATTCTTTCTGGAGTGAGATGGAATCTCAGTGTGGTTTTAATTTGTATTTCTCTAATGACTAATGATGCTGAACATTTTTCATGTATTTATTTGTAATTTGTATTTCTTCAATTGAGAATTATGTATTCATCTCAGAAGCTTATTTTTGGATTAGGTCTTTCAATTTTGAGGGTCTGATTTTGATTTTTTATATGTTCCAAACAGAAGTCCTTTGGCTGAGAGACAGTTGACTAAGATTTTTTCCCAAAAGAAAAGAAAGAATGAATGATATTTCTAAATATCATTAGAAATATCATTAGAAATGATATTTCTAAATATCATCCATGTTGTAGCAAGCATCAGAGCTTCATTTTCTTTATGACTGAGTAACAGTCTGTTGTATATAATACTACTAACTGAAAGCGATAAGGCATAAAATTGTAATGACTGCATGATTCTACTTATAGGAAATATTTAGAAGTAAGTTATAGATACCAAGTAGATAAAAGGTTGTTCAAGTGCTGCGTGAAGGGGTAGTGGAAAGTTGGCTCAGACAGAGTTTATACTTGAGTTGATGAAGCATTTTGGAAATAGCATTGATGGCTGCATGGCATGTGAATGCAGTGATGCCCCTCATTTGTACACTTACGATTGTTAAAAAGGCAACATTTATATTTTAGTCACTTTCTTGGTTGCTGGGATAAAATACTCAACACCCACAATTTAAAGAAGGAGAAGCTTAATTTGGCTGATGATTTAGAAGTCTTAGTCCTTGCTTGGTCAGCTGGCTTCAGGCAGGATCAGCATGATAAGTAGGTATGGTAGAGGAGAGAGACTCACCGCATGGTAGCTGCAAAGCAGAGAGGGATGTGAAGAGTCCACAAGGGAGACCTACCCTGCAAATCAGGCCTGCGACGACCCACCTCTTCTAACCAAGCACTAACCTCCTAACACAGGTCAGTTATAATGCCCCCACTATCCAAGTACCTTCCCAAAGCCATGCTTGGGACAGCAGAAAGCTTTGGGGGTACACCCATATATAAAGCATAACACTATGTTATGCACATTTGGCCACAATAAGAAAGAAAACCAGCTAAAATCTATCAAACACTTCAGATATGACAAACTCACGTATGAGCACTTTTATACATAATTCACGTAAACCTTATGAACCGGTGTTGTGATTTTAGGATAAGGCTTAGTGTTATACCAAACAACTCCCAAAATTGCGGTAGCTTAACCATGAACACTGAATAATATTCATCAATTTAACTTTCGTTCTTTTAGTGAGAATCATAATATTCCACTTGAATGTAAGAGAAATTGAGAGATAATGCCTAGATAGACATTCATCTGTCATTAAAACACCACACCGTGGAAAGGGACTGTAAATTTGGTAGAGAGAATCAAAGGAAGAGAGAAATTTTTGATAGATATTTGTCCCCTATAGTAAACGTAGTCACTATTATTCTGATTTTACAACTGAGTAAACTGAGGTACAAAGGGGTTGGCAACTTAACATCACACTGACAGTAAGAGGCAAACATGACTTTAATATTCATGTAATCTGATTCAAATGTGTACATTTATCCACTCCATCTTATTGCCTCGTACTCTAAAAACTTTTGTAGAAAATAGTACAATACATCATGCTCTTTCTCATCTTCATCTTCTTTGCCTAATTTATCTTTCTACTCATTCAGATATGGATCAAGTGAAGAAATGATGTAATCTTCAGAGAATTTCAGCCAATATTTTACTAATATATGACCAGAATATACAGTATACTTATTTTAAGTGATATGTTTATTGTATTTGGCCATTGTACAATGATAGAAAAGGAATACTATACACACACACACACACACACAGTGCTTCTGTTTAATTTTCAAGAT
Source organism: Dolichotis patagonum (assembly GCA_004027295.1). NCBI lineage: Eukaryota > Metazoa > Chordata > Mammalia > Rodentia > Caviidae > Dolichotis > Dolichotis patagonum. The sequence goes on along the minus strand of PVJX010000627.1, from coordinate 28,100 downwards.
ATTTCTTTAAGAAAAGTACATTTCCCTTCACAAATTGTGCAACTCACATTAGGCATAACTTTCATGAACAAGTTGTTATGTGTTAAACGCTTGTAATCAAAGCATAATCCCTTTTTAGAAAATAAATAGAGAATTCTGAAAAGATGGTGCAGCATTTTGGGAAGTTTTTTTCTTTTAAATTAAGATAAAATTCACATAACATAAAATCCTCTATTAACCATTCTGAGCACTTGCTGCATTCACAGGATTGTGTGACTATTCTATCCTCCTTACTAGTTTTTAAAATTTTTTTATTGGTAATGAATACATAGTGATTATCCAAATCTATGGGATATGGCATGATATTTCAGTACATGTATAATGATCAGATCAGGGTAACTGACATATATATATATATAACTTCGGACATATATAAGGCAAGTTACTATCTATTTATTTATTTAGACAGAGCATACTATGCTGTTCAGGCTGGCCTTGAACTCACTATGAATGCCAAGTCAGCCTCCAACTTGACCCTCCTGTCTCAGCCTCCCAAGTTCTAGGTTTACAGGTATGCACCACCATTCCTAGCTAAAAGTAACTTTAATCATTCCAAAAGGAAGACTCATCCCCATCGTGTAGTCACTCCTCATTGACAACATCTCCGAACTCTGGAAAACCACAACCTGCTTTCTGTTCTTGCAGATTGACCTAGGTTTTATCTTTCATACAAATAGAAGCATACAAATGATCCTTTGTATCTGACTTCTTTCATTTATCCCAATGCCTTGGAGGTTCAGCCATGTTGGAGTATGTAATTCCTTTAATGGTTGAATCATTTTTCCATGGTTTCAATTCATTAAGTTTTGTTTATTCCTTTATCAGATAGTGGATATTTGGTTTATTTGCACTTTTGGCTAATATGAATGATGCTGTCATAAGAATTCAAATAAAAGTATTTCAAAATCTATCTTCAGTTCTTTCGCATACAAAGCTGGGAGTGAATTGTTGGACCATATGAAAATTTTATCTTTAACTGTTTAAGGAACTACTCAACGGAATGGCTAGCACTTACAGGGTGGCAATGCACTGAGAGAAAAGAGGTCCACAAAAATAGAACTTTAGAAATGTGAAAGAGCTCCCTAGAGTCTTTAGCTGCGCACTAGTGAGTACATGTACTGGTGGAAACTAGGAATGAAAGGAGTCAGTGTCTAGGGCTCACACAGACCTGGGGTAGTTCCTATCTATTCTCGTCCCCCAGGATGGAAAACTGCACTTCCCAACTCACCAGCAAAGTACTTACAGGGTTTTCTCCCAGTTGGGGGGTAAAGTTAATTTTAGATTAATGGTGATCTGTTTTACCCCATAAAACTTAAATACCAGATCCCCAAATATCAGACTGCTTCCAACTAACCACAATCGAGAACAAAGTTTCAGAATATTTATAAAAATACAAACATATTTGACATGCGACAAAAATTTTCTACTGATTATGTCCCACAACTCCTAAAAAGCTTACATGCTGAAAATAAATAGAAAAATCTAGCCAGGTGTGTTGGTTCATGCCACCACAGCTCAACCAGGAGGCTGAGGCTAGAGGACTGCAGTGAGTTTGAGGCCAGCCTGGACTACACAGAATTCAAGGCTAGCCTGGACTATGTGATGAAACCCTTCCTCGTGAAAGACCACACACACACACACACACACACACACAATCCAGGATAATTCAGTTCATGTTGAAAAGAAAAAACAATAAATAAATAAATAAATAAATAAATAAATAATACAGTGAAAGCCGGACATGGTGGTGCATGCCTGTAATCCCAGCACTCGGGAGACTGAGGCAGGAGGAAGTTTAAAACCAGCCTGGGCTACAAAGTGAGCTCTTGGCCAGACTGAACTGCACAGTAAGACCCTGTCTCAAAAAGACCAAAAAGGACTGAGGACATAGTTCAGATGCCGGGCAACGGGCCTGCTAAGTGCAAGGTCTTGATCTTGATTCCTGGTTCAAAAAAAACAAAGCAAATGATCACACATGATAAAAATCAGTAAAGATATCAAAATAACTATACTGTTTTTGATAAATTCCAGAGGTAAAGGATTTATTGAACATAATAAATAGATTCTTGGAAGACATAAAAATGATGGAAACTTAAATTCTGGAGCTGAAGATTCTATAGTGTGAGATAACAGTTTATAAATTATTACATGACCTGTAGAGGGAGAAAATTCTGGATTTAGAGACCAGAATTACTGGAATCAACAAAATAGTCAGTAAGAGACCCTTGGTCAAATTCTGGACCAACTCCAAAGCAGAGACATTTAAGCAAAACAGTGTCATCAGTGTGACTTTTCCTGAAAATAGGGACCCCACACACGTTTGAGTATGCAATTGATCTCTCTTCCCTCACTCCTTTCTGACTTTGAGTTTGCTTAGCAAGTGCTCACAACCATATACATTAATTCCTTGAATATTGCTATTATTATTTTTATTTTTACAATAATGACATTTAAAAGTATGTTCTCTTGGTTCTTCTTCTCTGGTTGAAGCCACACTGATAGAAAAATAAATTTAACAAACGTGGCACTGAATTGCTATATCACCTGAATAAAGATAAAGGTTTGAACAAAACATAAAATGAGACTTATCAGACTTATTAAAGAAAATTTATGCACAGAAAACATATTTGATGATATTAAGAGTATTTTAAAAATTATTTGCTATGCTAAAATGACATTTAGGATAATTTTAAATTCTTTTATATTTTAAGAAGAAAATAAAACTATAGAATATGCTTCATAATTATATCAAGGGAAGGCACAGGAACAAGATTGGTGAGCTGAATAGTTTTGGAGATGGATGTATTATCCATCTGGGATACCCGAGATTTACTATCCTATTTTAGTTCACTTTGAGTATTTTTCACATTTTCTAAAGTGAGAAGGTAAAATAAAAATTTTTAAAAACCCACAAGCATTCAGATTTGAGAAGAAAAGACTAGGAAAAGACAAAGCACATATATTTACTTACTTTTTCTAATCTCGCTAGAGACATCAGACAAAAAAGCTGTGACAGTCTTCTCGTTTCTCTCAATCATACACACACACGTGCATGCATACACACACATTCACGTCTTTATCTATATACACACAAGTATCTATATATAAAATGTAGATTTATATAAGTGAATTCCACTTACAATTATATGAAATGACACTTGGATAAAAGGATTTAGAATTACATGATGCAAATTAGACATTTCCTAGCTACCATAGTAATACATGGTAAAACCAAAATATTAAATATCAAGCTTGTATCTAATTATGAGTAGAATAGTGTCATTCTTTAAAAATATACAAGAATAGCAATTTATTCTTGTACTTACAGACACAAGTGACATCCTTATCAGGCAAACAGAACCTTTTATTATTTGCCTTGTACTAAACTTATACAAATTATATTAGAAAGAAACCTTGACTAAAGATATAAAAGCTTTTTGAAAGTCAAAAAGGACAGTGATTCATTTTAATAGTGAGAAGTAGACAGGAAATCTGAATAATCCATAAAATTAGCTATTTTCCTTGATTCTGTAAGTTTGCTATTTGTCATTTGGAGTTGTGTTGATGGTTATTTACTTCTTTAATTTTTTCACATAGTACATCTTAATGAAAGAATCATACTAACGGACTGATATTTCTATGTTTAAATGTGAAAAGATACATTTAAAATTCTACTCTACCACTTTCTACCTCTTAGTTCTAGCTAAAAAAAATGAAGAGAAGTAGTGAGTAAAACTTCATGATGGAGAGAAGATATGAGGACATACTATTTTATAAAACATCTCAATGATGTGAAAGTGAACCATCATTAACATTTCTACAATACCACACACAGAAAAATTTCCATATAAAGTATAGCAATAGGATCAATAGCTTGAACTTGATAGGTCTGGAGCAAACAGTCAATTCTTGACCATTACTAGGATAATGCCACAACTTACGATTCAATTTGGAGGGCATTTATAATTTCTGGGGGAAATCCAGACTATTCAAGATCATCTTAGACAAATACAGACTCAAGAGTTTGTATTAGCTACTTTTCGCACCGCTGAGACACAATATCTGATCTACACAACTTAAAGGAGAAGGGGCTTATTTTGGTTCACAGTTTGTAGAGGTTTCAGTGCATAGGCTGGTGGCTGCTGGGCAGATCAGCATGGCACAGGAGCTGCTCACATGGTGTTCTGGAAGCAGGAGGCAGGAAGGGAGGAAGTAGGGAGGGAGACAAACACTTCCAGGCCACACCCCTGTGACCTGTCTCCTCCATCAAAGCTACCTCTCAGTACCCCGTCAGCTATAAACTCTCATAGCCCACTCACCTTCCAAAAGACCCAGGAATGAGTGCAAGAGGCTCCGGGGACATCTAGATACAAGCCAGAACAGAGTTGCTCTTGTCAGGGCCAAGTAGTGAGGCTGAATGCATTCTGTGGATACAACAGACACGTGATTTAAAGTTGCTGTAGGAGACGAATGGCCGTCAATGACTGCTCCGTTGACGTATTTTTGTAGTTCTTCTTTATAAAGATGTTTTCCTTGCTATCGTTTTGGCGAATGCAAACATTTTAATCTATTGCTTTCACTCTAATAATTTTTCACAAACACATGGTTTAAGAGATGAAACTGACATTTTGTAGTTCTAATAAAGTATTTTTACTGCAAGATTTTAATGAAAGACTTATTATTTTCACTCACAAAAATATGGAAAATAAATAAATATAGTCATTAAAATGTCAATCTTGTTTTCTTTTCTATTGTACAAAATAGTATATTTTCAAAATATGTACTACTTATATAAAACCACACGTGGAGGTATTTTTTACTTTGATTTTTATAATTTTCTTTGTTATATTCCAAAAATTGCAGTAAATGGTATAATAATATAGGAAATTGATTTTATAAATAATCATATCTGGGAATTTAGCTTAGCGGCATAAGCACCTGCCTGGCAAGTGCAAGGTCATGACTTTGATCCCCAATACTGAAACACACACACAAAATAAACTGAAAAAAATTTCACCTCTGTTTGTGCATTTGTTTTTGTGAGACAGGTTTCACTATGTAGTTCAAGCTGAACTTGAACTTATTAAGTAGCCCAGGATGATTTAAAACTCACAGTAATTTTCCTGCCATTACGCCCAGCTCCTCTCTTATTTTATACATGAGGAAATTGAAGTTGAGAGCAATTAATGAGTTACTCTAGGATGCAGAGTTAGTAGCCAGAAGAGTCAGAACTAGATCATCAATGAACTTTCTTTTTTTTCAATGAATTAATTTGAAAGAACTTAAAAGTCCAGTTTCCAAAATAATACAAATTTCCCTGTATCGTTCATTTAACTTCCCCTAATGTTTACATAGCTATGATAAAATACCATAAACAGCTTTTTATCACATTGTGAACAGTGTTAGTTCAGATTCATTACCTTGAAAATAAGTTCAGGAAGTTGTACAATATTTAGAAAAATGTTGGAAAACTTAATGGTCCAACAGAAACCAAAAAACATAGTTTCTAAACATTTAGGATTATTGGAATCAACTGAGTGTCTGTTAACATATGGATAAAGCAATGTTTATATATATATATATATATAATATATATATATATATATATAATTTAGCCATAAAAATAATGAAATATTGTCCTTTGTAACTGACTGATGTAACCTGAGAAATAAGCTAGGCACAGAAAGGCAAATACTATGTGTTCTGTCAAAGTTAAGAAAGTTGAGTTTATAGAAATAGAGAGTAGAATAGTGCTCACAGAAGAAGGAAAAGGAACAGGGCAGTCAGATTAAATAAAGCAAAACATAGGAGGAATATGTCCATTTTTCTACAGCACAGAAGTCTTACTATAGTTCACAATAATTATATATTTTATAAAGACACAGAAGAGAGAAGTTTGAAGACTTCCAGCACAAAGAAATGATAAACATTTAAGGAGATAGTAATGTGACTGACCCTGCTTTCATCATTACACATTGCAAACATGTATCAGACTATCACACTGCCCCCCTAAGCATGTACAATTAAAACGTGTGTGCATAGGAAAAATGTAAGATTCTTTTTGATACTAACATACTTACCAGGATTACGTATTTACAACTGAAATAATGAAGTTGAATAAACTTGGAATAGTACTAAGAATACATTTATATCTCCATATAAATTAATGTTATTTTTACAGACTGTTTCATGAACTTATCTCCAGTGACATTCTTTATTAAATATACATAAAAGCTGCTTGAATTTTTGTCATGATAATGTTCAACAAGTTATTCTTCTAGTAGTACAAACTTAGGAAAGTATTTCTAATCAATATGCCTTTAGAATTTGTTATAAAACACTTGAGAAAAGGTCAGGGATTTAGCTCAGTGGCTTAAGTGCCTGTGTGGCAAGTGCAAAGTCATGAGTTTGATCCCCAGTACCAAAATAATAAAATAATAATAATAAACACCTGGGGAAATGGTATGCTTTTGGCTATATATTTGTTTCTATTTCCCTTTCTTTCCATCTTTTCTTTTTTATGGTACTAGGGATTGAACCTAGAGTCTTCACACTGATTTACATTTCCATCCTTATTTTTTTCTTTTAATTTGAGGCAGTGTCTCCATAAATCCTAAACTATCCAGGTTGGGTTCCCATTTGTAATCTTCCTGCCTCAGCCTCCCAGAGTGCTAGGATTATAGGTATGTACCAACAAGCAAACATCCCAGTGTAAACAAATCATTGTGTGGCAGTGAAAGAGAAAATTTAGAATGCACGCATGAGGTCAAGTATTGTGTATTAAAAAATTAAAATATGGACAGAAGAAACAAATGTTCAAGCCTTTTGTAATCAATTTTAAAAAAATATTTGGATTTTTGAAATTATAAAATTCTTTCTGGATTTTAAATTTTCTAAATGCTCTCATAATCACTACTATTTGATTCCCAACAATACATTCATGGGTTTCTCACTTTCCTTTTCTCAAATTTATGTTGCTCCTGGTAACAAATTGGTAATGTCCTGTTCACTCCCCTTGTCCCACCATTTTAGTGCACATTGACCTGATTTTTCGTCAGTGTAGGAGAAGTTCCGCTAGGACGGGTGTTAATTCTCCCTCACTTTCAGCCTGGGTAAGGGGAAGGGGACTCCAGTCACTACAGAAAGTTGCAGTACTGACAGCCACAAGATTGGCCAGCATGCACTGAATTAGTGCTCTCAGGAACCCATCCCATTCAGTGGCTGAAGGGTATTGGTGCATATATATCCCAGCTTTTTCACATTTCATAGAATAGGTCTGAGGCCTGTATTTTAAACTGGTTCCCAGGAAATGCCCATGAGATTAAGCTCTATTTCCTCAGTGTTAATCTGCTTGGTAATTCGTCCTTTATTTTCTTCCTTCCCTGTCTCATCGCCCCATGTCCCTACTGTATTTTTTGAAATGACTTACAACACCGACTACTCACTCTTGAATTCTTAACCCAGGGTCTAAACAACTTTAGAACAATTTACCAAAGCACTGGCCGAAGAGACATTCATATAAAGACAATATTTACATTTATTAGTAACATGATTGATTATAGGGAAGGTAGGAACATGAAAACAAGTGAATTTAGGAATATCTGTGGATAGCAGCTACCTGTACTTTCTCTTGAAAGCCAATCATTGCTACTAGAAAGATGTCACGTTCATGTTAATCAGCATGAAGCAGAAAGAAAAAGAACCCTCAATGAGAGCCAAGAAAGATGGGGCATTTTTCTTTATATTAATTTCCTTTATCATAGTTGCTTATGTTCCTAAATCAACAAATTAGCAACTCACAAGTTATATTGTTTCTAAAGATATTAGAAAATATTGTTAGCAGGTCTCAATAGCATAGTTAATTAAAAATAAAGCCTTTCTTTGGAGAATTAGAAGAGCAAATATTTTATTATATTTTTACAAAGTTTACTCATCTTATACCATAAATGGTAGGTCACACTGAATATGAATAAAGTGACACCTTTTTAACTTATTAACTGCACAAAATGCACACGACAGGAAAATGTTTATGTCTTTAACCAGAATTGTATAGGTATGTTACTGTAAAATTGTAATTAAAGAGAATCAAGATATACTAAGGAATGGAAGATTCATTAAAATGTACTTTCTTATAAACTTCATTGACCAAATCAGTTCATAGCTGGCCAATCTTCAGATGTCAAACTGGTCTCTAAAATCCCTGAGGTACCATGAAGCAGTAGGCAGTATGTAAATACTAAGTGGAAAGAAAGAAGTAAGATTCAATTAAATACCACAAGAACACTGTAGGACTCTACTTCAGTAAGCATGTATCTAAAGACAGTTTAACTTAGATTGAAATGTGAAAATGGCAAACATTTTCTAACCTATTTTATAAATATTTTCAGGGGTTTATGAAATTCTGGTTTCCCAGTTTTGAACCTTATCTTTACTGAACTGAAAATTAAATTCTATTGAATCCTTTAACCAAACTTTAGCAGAATATGACATCATGTTATCTTTGCCCTTCAGTTATCTTTGCCTGTTGTTTTTATCCCTTCCAAACAATCTAGTGCCAAATACTGGCCCTTTTCTAATTTGTCATTTAAAAAAATGTCCTCATGTATTTTTTCACAGAACATTTTGAACAATTTCTGGCGTCAGCCTTTTGTTATCTTGACTAGCATATACTTATTTCAAACCTTTTTCCCCCTCATCTCAATACCATTTTTACCCCAATTCTGTGTACAAATTTTTCTTTTGATTATGAAAGCTATATCATGGTTCCTTATTACATTACATAGCATCAAAATTCTGGATTCTGGTTCATAGACATTTACCAATGTGCACTAACAATTGCTCTCATCTGTTAGTACTGTCTTTTTCAAAATGGAGGCTAACATGTTTCTCATACTTCACGTGAATTTCAGTTCTAAACATTATACTCTGCCTTGTTCCGTAGATTGTCATCTGTATTTCCTTAAAAAGCAGTGCCTCCTCGATGCTTCTAATAAAAGATGCCATGAAAAGTCAGTATTCTTTTCCATTCTCTTTATAATTTGTCAGGAATTTTTGTCTTCTATTTTTTGGTTATTGTCTCAGACGTGCATATATATTGTTAGAACGCCACATTCTTGTAGTAAAGTCCCTTAGGCTAGTTTAACTGTCTTTCAAATCGAGTATTATAGTGAAAAGTTAAGGGAAAGCACAGGGTCCTTCTAAACATCTAGTAAAAGTTTATAGTTTCGTAGGGTGTACGATATATTGCCACATATATTATCTCATTTGACTCCTAAGAATTGTGTGAGTTGGGGTTGGTGTCCATGTTTTCGTTGGGGAAGAACCTGAAGCTTTAGTGCACTGCGATATTTAAGACGACAGACTTCGGGGTCTGGAGGACCAGAGTTGGAATTATGACTACAACGTTTATAACTGTGTGACTTTGGGTAAATTACTGATATCTTTAAACTTAAAACTGCCTCATAAAATAGGGACAGTAATACTACATGATATACTGCATGGTAAACGGTGATAGCATCTAAAGTGGATTGGTTGCCACAAGGTAAGCATTTAATAAATAGCAACGTTTTAAGGAATTTGTTCAAGATACACTGTTGGAACAGCTTGCAAAGGACCTGAAACAGAGATCTGAGACTTCAAAGTCCAGGCTTTTCTATTACCTCACATCCTAGCACACCGAGTTAATTAAAACTACTAACCTGACGAATGACCTTGAACAAAATACTTCACCGAGTCAATTTACTCATCTATAAAATGAAGAACTTCATTTACATCATTTCTATGGTCCTTTCAGAGTCTGTTGCAGCTATGTCAGTTTTTTCCCTCCTCTAGTGTCTTAAGGTTCAGGTTCGTGACACAGACAAGATCTGTACATTCAAAAGCGGTGCCCGGTGCTCCGAACTGCATTCCTGCATTCGTGTTTCGTTCAGTGCTCAGTTCTCGGGACGCACTGGGCTGCTCAGCTGTTGCCTGTCCCGGCACCTTGTGAAGTAAGACAGAGACCCACATCTTTATTTATATAGCCTGGCTTGTTCCCGAAAGGATTTAAAGGCGGCGAGTGATACGAAAAGTCCCCTGACGGTGTCACACAGTGCGATGAAGAAATCCTCGTTTGTGAAATCTATGGGTAGGAAACCGCCGGGGCGCGAGATGCTAATCAGTGCCTCCCCCTTCGCTAAACTCTTCACAATGAAAACTACCGCCGCGAGGGAGAAGTCGCGGAAGTGTGTTTTTGTGACCCCCCCGCCCGCTGTCCCCGGTCACTCGGATGCCCTTCTCTGCGCAGCCAAAACTGTCGCCGCCCGGGTCCCAGCTGGACCAGGTCCCCGTCGCTCGGGTCCGCGCCTCGCAGCCCGCAAGTGTCCTGATTGGGAAGCGGCCCGAGAACCTTTCCCACATTTCCGTTTTATTGGCTGGCGCGGCTGTCAGTAACCTCGGCTTCCCGCCTTCCCGCCCGCGCGCTTCGCGGCCCCCTTAGCTTCTGCGGCGAGCCGCTTACGTTGGCCCGAGCCGCGTTGCCGGGACCGGCGACCTTTCACCCTCGCTCTCCCACCGGAGCGTCCCGGCCCGGGTCCTCGCCCCCGCCGCGCGCTCCCGCGGGGCCCCCGCGCGCACACGCACGCGCACTCCCCCCGCCCCCACCCCCGCCGCCCGCGGGTGAGTCTCCGGCGCGGGGAGGCGGCGGCGCTGCTGAGAGGCAGGGACCCGAGCGCGAAGTGTGTGGGAGTCTCCGAACTCCAGCCCTCGCCCGCCGCCCGCCCGCTCCCCCACCCCGCGCCGCCGCCCCCTCCCGCCCGCCCGCTCCCCCACCCCCTCACAAGCGGGAGAAATAATGAGCGAGACCGGGCGGCAACCGCAGCAGCGCCGAGCAGCCCAGGCGACGGCAGAGACGCTCCGACAGCGGCGGCGGCGGCAGCTCCAGCTGCGGGAGCGAGCGCAGCGCTAGCGCGGGGACCGCCGCGCTCCTGCCCGGCTCCTCGGGCCTCGGCGCCCGCCGCCCGCGCCTCCCGCTCATTCACCGCTTCCCTCGCTCCCTCCGCCTCCCCGGCGGCGCCCCGCGCCCCGCCAGCTCGCGCTCTCCCGCTCGCTCCCCTCCTCCCCTCATTCACGCGCCCCTCTGCCGGCCGCGCTCCCCCGCGCTCCTTTCTTCTCCTT
>PVJX010000627.1:0-16807 GCA_004027295.1 Dolichotis patagonum | reverse complement strand
CTCGCGGAAAAGGCCGCTGGAAGCCCCCCCTGAAGCCGGCAGCACCAAGAGGACCAATACGGGCGGTGGGTATCGCTTCCACCTCCGCGGCCCCATCCCCCGCCGCCCGCCCTGCCTCCCTCCCTCCCTGCGCCCTCCCTCGCGGCCCGGACACCTCGGCCGAGCCGCCGCGCGCCCCCTCCCCTGCACCTGCCCCGCGCCCGCCGTCCCGCACATTTCCATTCCTGTGTTTATCATTCATCAAAATGGCGACCAGGTTTTCGGAAGAGACCCCGTCTTTCCATTTAATCGGTCCCGAGGCTGACCGTTGAAATACCCTAGATCTGGGCAAGAGGGTCCGTCCAGGAGGAGGAGGAGGAAAAGGAGGAGGAGGAGGAGGAGGAGGAGGAGGATGACCCCCGAGTGAGGTGATGGCCGCCCAGAGATGCGCGCTGCATTTAACAGTCTGATAAAATAAATAAATAAATGGCACTTGGGTAGCAGATTGCAAATGCTTGGGGCACCGGAGAGTTTTGCCTCTGTCCATCCATCCCCTTGCTTTGGGCCACAAGTAGTATGCAAAATCTTGATGAGTGCATGCCCTTACCGCACTTAGATTGTCAGTACAAATTTCTCATTGATTTGTCTTCAAGGGTGTGCATACGAGGGGGGTGTCTGGTTCGGTGACTTGTTAGTTAACATCCTGCGCTTCCTTGGAAGATGAGTTATAACGGGACCGGTATCGCTTCTTCATTTGCACTGGAGTCATCTTAACAATGCACCCAATGCATCGAAGCAGAGGTGAATTTATCTCCAGCATATACATTAGAAACGGATTGGGGGTCTTGTGAGTGGCACACCGCAAAATTTGGAACATTCGTTCACATTAAAAAGCTGGATTTACTGGGCTGTTTTGTATTTGAGACATGATCAGGGTGACGGGAATTAAAGTTTATGGAGTTGGTTTTATTTTCTAAAACATTTCATTTTTCGTTTCCTTGGTTCATCCACCCTGCTCTCCCTTTTATGGTTCTTTTGGAAAAGGAACTATTTGATCACTTTTAAGTGTATTTAATATAAATGTCTCCTAAGCTTTTTAGTATTGGCAAAATTCTTCTTAAGGTCCTTTAATTAATGAGCTTAAACAAGATCATAGTAGACTAAGAAGTGCTAAAGAAATACGTCAGGATTAGTTAGATTTGTCATTCTACTACATTGAGTTGATTCCTGGCAGTTACTGAAGGCTTGGAATACACCCTACATTTTGGGTTGATTATTTGGTAGGAGAATGGTTGTTTTGCTTACTTTAAGTAGGACAGAGGCAATGGCTAATTGTAGTGCTTATGCGTTTGCTAATGACAAACAAATTTAGCTCATCACTATTTACAGTCCAGGTTTTTTTTTTTTTTCCCTATTTTCAATATGTTAAGCGAAGGTTTTGTCATCTTATAAATCTCTGAAGTTTTGTTAAAGGGTCAGTTCCTTTCATTTTGCCATAGTAACCAGATAGAATTGGAAGACTTCCATGTTTGGAATAACAACTGGAATTTAGTCATCAGTTTCTACAGAGCTGTAAAATATTAGAACATGTTTGGATTTTAATTCCAAGTTTGGAAGTATAAATCTTGCAAATGATACATACTGATTTTTCAGCATAATTGGCTTATTTTCATTCTTTAAAAAATTTAATTCCCTGTTTCCTGCAGCTATATGTCCAGAACTTTAGTTGCTGTTTTTCTCTCTTGAGGGTGGAGTGGGGATACAAAGTTTAAAAATATCATGTTAACCAAGAATATTTCTTTGCATTTTTCAGAAGACGGCCAGTATTTTCTAAAGGTTCTCATACCTAGTTATGCTGCTGGATCTATAATTGGGAAGGGAGGACAGACAATTGTTCAGTTGCAGAAAGAAACTGGAGCCACCATCAAGCTGTCTAAGTCCAAAGATTTTTACCCAGGTAGGTGCAATGGTGAAGAGATTGTTTGATGAGTCCCCAAGGAAAGAGATAGAAAACCTACCTGTCTGTTGTCCTGAAATTATGAAGTAGTAGTGGATATTTATTAATACTGCTGTGTTCGAGCATATTATGGCAAAAATTTCAACATATTTCCATTGTGAATTATGTCTTTTTCCTATAATTGATGTACTGTGTGTGTGGTTTAGACTAATTGCCAGAGTATTTGGGGTATTTCTGAATACTTATTAGGGAAAATACACAAAAATTTAAAGATAGAAACTTGAACAGCTGGCATTAGGAAATAGTGTTCTTCTGAAGTTTTCAGACATCATTGTAATGACAATTAGTCTAGAGTGAATTCAGAAGGGGGAGGGAGGCCGCTTAAAGAATGGACCATTTACTTCTGAATCCATTATGTACCTCTTTCTGCTTCATTGCTTTGTTTGTTGGCCTTGGATGAAGTAAAGAGGACAAGTGCTGCCTCCTCAGATTTTTAAAATATTTTGGTTTTAATGTAATTGGATAAGGAACTTTACTATATTATTATGTAAGACGTAAATTAATGCTATGAAATTTGTTACTTGAGAGCCATATTTGATTAAATATGTCAACTGTTAGTGTGGTACAGTGACCTAAGAGGGTATGGCAAGTTTCCTAGGTGCTATATTTTTTTTGTTGTTTTTACTTTTTAGTTTTTTTGTCTTTCACTTATTGTTACACAGTTGTGCATGTGCATATTTTTCTGTACCATTTTGTTAGTATTTTGCAGTTTGATGGAGCAGTCTCCAAAATGGAATAGTGTGTCTCCTAGATAAAACATTAGTAGCTGATTTGCTTTTACTTAGATCTAGAATTTCTGTCATTTTGGGGGCGTTATTTTATCTTTATGGCTACAGAAATAGATTTCAATGCTGAGGGGACGGAGACTGCTTCTCCATTTTTGCTGGTAAAAAAGAAAAGCTGATTTGCGTTCAGCGATCTAATTCACTAAGAGTTCTTTAATACAGCAGGGTATCTGGCATGAATGCAGGCAGAACATTTGGAGGACTTTTATTTTCATAGCCAATCCTATGGCGGTAGAAATGGACCATTATATTAAAGAAGATTTTAGAATGGTTAAAACGTGCCATTTAGTTATATATATTAAGATAACATGTTGATAAACATTAAATTTATGAAATTAAAATGTAATTTGTCAGCTATAGCCCTCTAAAGTTTGCTTTCTGTAAGTATAGTTTTGTAGATGGCTTTCCTAGTCCCTCAAACTTTCTTTAAGCTTTGGGAAAGTTTCTTAATATACTCACATTCATGTATTTAAAAGGTATAGTATAATAGAAGAAAAATCAATGTGGAATTGTGAAAATCCTTAGTATAAATTAAAACACTCAAAAGAGCTTGATTGCAGAATTAATAACGTGGTAGTTCTAGGAAAAGAGCTGCAATGGTAAATTAAATTCACTATCAATAGAAGAAAATGAAAATGCTGTTTTGCATTATACATGAGGTGGTATCAGATGTGCAGGGATGTTACAGAAAATTGGTGTTTATCTAGGATATTCCAAATAGTAAATTAAATGCCTTTTCATTTGAATGTAGTTTATTTTCAGTGGGTTGGAAAGGGTGCACTGAGAATTAGATCTTTTGTTTTTAGTCCACTTAGTTTTGCATTTTTACTTATGACATAGAAATTGCTTATTTTATTTATAATTCTGAGGCATATTATCTGTACAGAGCAAAAATATCATTTGAGAAAAAATGGAAAGCTGGAATGTGTTGAATAAAATTTGGTGAGTGTAGTGACGTAACCTGATCAAATGTGAGTTAAAATGTCGGATACAAGAAGGCTTATAGTTTGCCTGTAACAGGTGGAAACCAATCATACATAATGGAATCAACTTGAAGTATAAAATAAAACCTTGTAGTTTAGAAGAAGGTTTAAGAATTCTGAATAGTTTTTACTAAAATATAATTTTATTTCGGTTATCACCTGTATGAACAGATGGCTTTCTTCTTTAGCTAGACTTTAATTTTAATATTCTTTCTGTTCACACATGACCATAGCCTATGGAGCTATCTGAGGTCTTAATCTTCAATATAATAGCCTCTGAGCTTCTTTCCACTTTCCTTACTCAAGTATACATAAGGAATGCTTACCTTGCATGTCTCACTCTCAGATCAGCAAAAGTATATTCATGTTTCTGAGTATAAATAATTTCCTCTAGGATTATGGAATAATGTAATAACGTATTTTTGTGCTTTTCATAGAAGTGTGTATATATTCGTGTATGTGTGTGTATATGTATACACACAGGCACACATGCATGTATACGCCTGTCATATTCTGTGTTAGAATAAAGGTGCCTGATGTTTATTTCATGAAGCATGTTTCTGTTTCTCTGTAAGAAAGTATATTTGGGAAAACAAGTGTTTCATTTGTATAACCTAATAGACTTATTCAAATTACCTTAGTTTTTAAGATAAGTATAATTGTGTTCCCAAGGTTTAGTTAAAATGCTAATGCATTTTTAAAAAACTTTCTCCAGGATATAAAACACAGAATAGAATTATACTTTGGGGTACTAATAAATTTCAACACAAATACTAGGTCTATTTAAAAAAAATTACAGTCAGTATAATCTAAAATTCGTTTTTTTCTTTTCTTTTTCCCCTTAATGTATAGCTTTAAAATTCATAAACAACCCTACCTTTCTGAGTAATGATTTTTAAACCTTGGTTGAAATGAAGAAAATTGTTTTTCATATTAGCTGGTATTAATTTAGAATTCGTAGAAGTAGATACTGCATTGTGTATTTCATTGTGTCATAAATAATATAGCTTGGGAAAATTGTGTAAGGAAGAATTTTAAAGTACATTAGTCAATTGTTATAATCAGAAAAAATGATCTGCAAGTCTATATATTTTACTTTTTGCTGTGCTATATAATTCATTTATCTATTTTCAAAAATCTAACCTTACCGAGTACCAATTTATTACTGGTAACTTAGGAATATATCTTTTTTTCTTACTTTATTAGGGAAACCTAATTTAATTTATTTAAATATTCTTTTATAATTAGGTTCTATAATGTCGCTCTTTAGTAAAAATTGTTTTCTCATTTTGGGGAATATATTACTGTATGCATTTTCAGAATGATGATAGTTTTTTATTCTTTTGTCATCTGAGGATGTGTTTAGTTTTTATTAATTGATTGATTTTATCTTTTCAGTGTATTTAATGAATGGTCAAATAGTTGAATGGAATCACTTCCTGAATATATTATTGGTTGGGAAAAATAAAAGGATATATAAAATAAATATTTCATGTGTTCCCCAGTTACTAGAAGTCTTAACACTATACCTATTTTTATTCTATACTATGACACTGAAATAGTCATTATATGAAACCAGAATCCTTCACTATGATACTGGAATCTCTGTATTCTAAATTGCTTTCATCTCGGTATTTGTGGTTATAAAATTGAACTACATTTCATATAATTGTCTCATGTTCTTTAAGATAAAATTTGAAATTGTTGCATCTAGATTCTTTATATCTTAATTTTATCGCTGTCCAATTTGATTGTTTTTTCTTTAATCACAAGTCATTTATACATTAGATGTTTAAAATCATGAAAAAGCATAATGTAAATTAAATTTTCTTTTAATGAAGGAAATGCCCCATACAACTTTCATTTTGACATGGGTGAAAAATTAGTAGTCAGTTTAGACTTCAGGATTGGGATTCTATATGCATAATTTTTTTAAAAATCAAAAGACATAATGAAATTTAAAATGGACCATTTTATTTATATTGTTGAAGGAAAAGTATTATAATATTGGTAGTATAAGCCAAATACGCTTATACTTCCAGCTTTTAAAAGTTGCATTCTCTACTTTTTCTTAAAAAATTTATTGGTATAAATTTTAAGACCTTAAAAATTTATTGGTATAAATTTTAAGACCTTAAAAATTTATTGGTATAAATTTTAAGACAACTTTAATATATAAATAGTATTGTAAGAAATAGAGAAAAGCTATTTGAATATACAACCTTGTCAAGTGGATTTTATGATGTAGTATCATTCCACTGCATTACACCTTTGATTTTGTTTGATCAGAGATTTACTGACACCTGAATTTAAATCTTAAAAGTTATGATGTTTATATTTGATATTGTGCCTATTGTTATATTTTGGCTTTGTTAATCTTTATACATAATCTTTCAGTTAGGTATTAATATCATTGAAATTTTGCTGTATTTTAATTTTTAATTTACTTTTAACATTTATATTTAAAACAATAGGAATTCTTAATATATGACGATATATTCCTAATGTAGAATAATTTATATTAACCTGAATTTTTGCAAGATAATTTTTATACTTATCTCATGTAGGTAATGCTTGGTATCATGGGATTTTAAAAAAAGTTAGCATAAATATCTTAGCAAAGCAATTTATTTCACTTGATTTCTTTTTATTTCATTCTGATATGTCTCATTGATTTAACAAGCTATTGAAGATCAATGATTTAAAGTGTTGATGTTTTCATTAATTGTATAGTACAATGTCATTTTGAAATTTGCTGTTTGAAGCCTTTTGGGTTTTCAAAAACGAGCTTATATAAAATTTGTGACATTATAAGGGAATAACCTAACAACATTTCCTTGCATATGTCATTCCCAAGGATTTCAGGACTAGGTAAAATAATTGAGCATTTCTATGTTTTGATATTTCATCTAATATACTATATATCTAATATGATCTGTGTCTTGCAATTGCTGAGTAGTATGTGGTATCGATAGAAACTTAACCAACAAACCATCCATGAGTCAAAAACTTGTGTATTTTATAGTTGCTTTATTTTTAAGTGACACAAGTGACATTTGTTGCGCATGTGTTATGCCACTTGTTAACTAAAATTCAGCAACTAATAAACATTTTTGAAACCATAAGGTTTAATCTTGGTTGTTTCTCGTTTAGTAGAATCATGTTTTAAGGTGGAACACATATGAACAAGTGTGATTTTTTAAAAATAAAAGTGGGGGGGCAGTGGTGGGAGATTTGTGCTTGATTGCCATCTCATTTCCATCTTTGGATACAGCTCTAGCATAAAGTTAAACAACATCTGCAGAGATCTGACTGACAAACATCTCTCTGGGACTCATCATTGCAGCCTGCAGCAGGTGCATTCAGCTTTGCAGTCTTTTCCAAAAAGAGGTTAGTTTGTTCTAACATTTATCAGTAGACCAGTGGGAGCAAGCAACTAGAGAGAAGGGGTTGGTTGTCACTTGTCCAGTGCTGGAATACTACAGGTAATTGGAATGGACTGGTGGGAACTGCAGAGCCTGTGTCTCACATTGCACTGCAGCTGCTCTGGAGCTTAATTAACCTGACCCTCAGAGATTAGAAGTGTCATAGCATAACCGCAACTGTGAGAAAAGCAGCAATACTTCTCAATACTTTCTGATGGTTGGCTTGGTGAAGTTTCCATTTTCTTCACTTTACTCCTTAAAGATACAATTTCAGCTTCTCTTTATCTTTAATATGGAAGTATCTCCAAGTAAAATGATTTTCCATGAATCATTTAAGATGTGTATGGGAAGGAGATAGGAGCTTTGGGTACAGAAATAAAAAGAAAATAACCTTAAGTCAGAAACATTTCAATTTCCCTTCTTCACAAATATATTTTTAAAGTACAAGTGAGTGGAAATACTTTGTAGTTCTTATAAAACTTACTATGAAAAAAATCATTATGACAGGTTAACATTTGCTTATTTGTTTTTATGGAAGAAATAACCCATACAAAACTTTATCTTTTTAGCATATGGGGGTCTTGGCAAACAAACTTTTTAGAGTATTTTGAAGTGTTCCAACAGGCAGGTACAGTATATTTAAAATACTTTTAAGATGCTTGGATTTAATTTAATTGTGCTACTAAAATGGTTCTTTACTAAATTTTATTACAAGAAAATTAATAGTCAAAACTCGCAAGAAAGTTACTGTGTCATTTCTTACATTTTTAAATTCTTAATTTGTTTGAAGTATTGCTTTAGGAAGAGTATGTTTCCATAGAGTTTCTTAATGTGTTCTAATAGTATTTTTAATAAATGTAGATATCGCTTGTCACAGTCCTGTTCATTATTTGGCCTTTGAGTGGAAAATATCTCCTAATGTCAAAATCTCTTTAAATTAAATCTGGCAAGATGCTATACTATTTTAAAATAATTTGCAGTTAAGAAACATTTGAAGTTTCTGTGAAACAGGTTGTCATTTTGACTTTTCTGTTTTATTAATTTGAATTTTTTACTATCATATATAATTTTTCAGTTATCCAGGAGTATTTGAGTTTCACGTAGATTTTTAAAAATTGTGTTTGTGGTCTTATGAACTTTTCTTAAAGGAACTTTACTAGTATTCATAGTAACTTTGGTTTCAAAGACACTGCTTGTAAGAACATTTTTATTTTATCTTTTGCATTTTTTACTAGTACATTTTAGATATGCATAATGATCACATTCATCATAGGGAATTTGCATCTGATATATCTTGCTGCTTTTTTCCCCATGCATCTCCCTTCCCTTTAACTCTCTTCCCCTCCTTATTTACAAAAGCTTTGTTTCCATTATTTTAATTCTATTCCTTTTTTCCCTTATCCTTTCCTTCCTTTCCCCTGCCCACCTCCCTTGTTTCCTTTCTCATTTGAACACAGAAAATAGTTTTTTAAACTTAGGAATAGTTGATTGGCAATGTTAGTCATTGAGCAAGATTAAAATAATCCTATGTGAAAGTCTAGAGAATCGTTCTCATACTTTTTAACAAATATTTTTCAGTGGAGATTTTTTCAACTTTGACATCATGAGCTATTTTCTTATCAGTTCTTACAGGTGTGAAAATGGTGCATTAAAATTTCACATATATACTTCACATATTTTTTAAAGTTTTGATAAGACATTAGAAGAGAATAAACATTTTAAGACTGCAAGCTTAAAAAATAATATGCATACTGTCAAACTTTCAGAAACATTTTCAGTATTTTCTGAGTTTCAAATCATGCTGTGGATGTCGTTTTTCCTGACACACCTCGATCATGGAAAAAGCATGCTGTCTGTGCTCCAGCGCTGCTCTTTGCTGCTTCCTGCAGGGCTGTCCTGGCCTCCTTGCCAGGCCCAGACAAAGTGAAATCAGTGTCTTTAAGTTTTTTAACAGCAGAATGATAGAGGTGAAACCATTTGAGGTGGAATGTAAAACATTGTTGTCTTTTCTTAAACTAATTTTGTTTAATAAATACTAAAAGTTAATGTTACTTTATTAACATGTTTTCTTGGTATTCAGAATATTTGCAGTTTCTAATGAATTTTATTCTGCACAATAATGTTTACATTTTAGACTGTAGTTTATGTTGATTTCCTTTTGTGAAATTGAGCATTCTTTTTGAAGTTTGGAAGAAGAATTTTCTATTTTAAAGATTTTGAGAATAGCTAGTATTAGAGAAGATCCTATAATTCTGTCATTGACGAAGATGAATTATCACACAATGAGTTCATTGAAAAAGATTTCAAATCCTGTGTTCCTTCTAGGATATATAAATTCTTTATCTTTCTTTTTAATTTTTAAAAATTATGAGATCTTAATAAAGATTACAATTGTTAAGCATTGGCTGCTGTAGAATTAGATTGGAAATAACTTTAAGATCTAGTAATTGGGGTGGGGGTAGGTGGAAAAGAAAGAGTAATATAGTCATTGCAGGTACAGAATAAGAAGGAGTAGAATTATTTTCTGTATGTATGTTTTTCTCCTATGTATATGTTTTTCTGTGACATGTTACACACACACACACACACACACACACACACACACACACACACATAGTTAAGTGTTTTACAACAACTATGGTTTTTCAACTTCTGTCATTTTTACTCATGAAATACCTGTACTTTAAAGGTTTGGTGTTGGAGACAACTTTAGCACTTGTTCACATACTCAGTCTTAAATTATTCGTTGGGTAATTCATGCATCTTTTTCTTAAACTGTGATTGTCTTACTACGTCATGAAAGAATTTTTTTAAAACATCATTTCATAGACTATTGTGAAGTTTATATAGCATCTTCTCTCTTATTATCATGTGTATTTATCTTCATGCAAGCCAAGGATACTAGTAGGCAGCTGTTTGGATATCGTTATTTGGAATTCTTGCAAAGAATGTTTTCCTCATTAAAAGAATACAGACCTGCATTATTCTAAAGGTGTGGTCTGTTGTTTCTTTAAATTTTATTTTTAATTTTTGTATTATATGACATATCTCTCAGAGACTTAATGAGGAAGCTAAAGAGTAGCTAAGGTTACTGTTTAAAGGATTTGAAGAAATTTGAAGAACTCTAATGCTAGATGAAAGTGTAAAGATTTAAATATGTTCTTCTCTAGAACGTTTGTTTCAGCAGTTAGAAAACCATGGTATCAAATGATTCAGAGATGTATGTAAGGTTTTTTTTATGACAGTAATTCTCCTGTAACATTAAGTATACTTTCTGAATTTGTAGTACAGATATAGTTGGAAATTCATTCACTGTATTTTTTGCTCCACTCTTTTCCCCTCCTTATTGGATATGACTGAGGAAATGTTTCACTACTTCCTAGTTTTAAAGGGAGTTGTTTTTCTTTAAAGTTACTGGTGGTTGTTTTACAGTTATTACTATTATTAGTTGGTTTGCCACAGAAAAAGACAAGAAGCAGAATACTTTCTACAATTACACTGGTTGAAATCATAATACTTTTTTAGTGATTTATTTTCTATCATTTTGCAACTTTATTTGCCATTGCTTTTCTACTTAACACTTCCTTTTATACTTTTTAAGTTTTTGGCTAAATAATATTGCCCTTATAATAAATTGTAGGCTTTTAACCCAGATTGAGCTTTCAAAGATTATTTTAAGACCTTGCATGTTTTTCATAATTTTATGACTTTTGTAAAAATTAATGTAAGAAGAGCATATTTGTCTAGGTATTCAAAACAACTAGTTAAAAAAGGACAAAACGTTTAAAAAATAAGCGTGCAGTGACTCATAAGGAAACATAAGTAAAACTATGGTTATATCAAATAATTGTTAATTTAAGAATATTACTATTTTCTCATTTTTGTCTATCCTTTTCATTAAATTGATCCTCTTCTCAAGTAGAATTCCCTTGTTTTTGTTATATTGTAGGCTTAAGGATCGCTTTTTAACATCATTATAAAAATACATGATTCTGAAGACTTTTCCTTATGCAACTTTAAATTTAATTAAAACATAGTCTTTTGTTTTAGTCTTTGCTTACATCTGTCTAGTAATTGGATTAAGATCCATTAGTATGGGACTTAATTTTTGTCATCCTTGCCTGCTACTATGTTGAAAATACATCCCAAAGTATACTTCAGAAGTGGCACTGCAAATGTAAATGAATGTATGAATGGTTGGATAAACAGCTTGAGGTTTCTTCTGTGAAATGCTCATATGATATCAGTTGAGTGGATATAAAAGGCAGTCTGTCGTTAGTTTTTATTAGACTTCTGCTTTATTTGGATGGAGGCTGTGGTGTGTGTGTCTAAAATCTGTATTTTTGGATAGATGAAATAATGGGTTCAGAAATTCAAAGGAAAAAGAAATGCATCAGACTGATAGTGCGAGTATTCACTGGGTATTAAAGAAGGGTATTGATAGAGAGTCATGTTGGAGAAATTTTACTTTTTATTAGTGTGCTGTTCTGTATAAAGGAAATTGAAAGTCACTGTTACAGAGAGTACTTCACAACCACCTCAGAAATGAAGACCATTTTTAACATATTCTGACTTGGGCAACCAAAATTTAATTACAATTTAGCTACTAATGAAATAGTTAAAAATAACTTTTAAATTTTATAGCTGTATTACCTTATATTTTATTTAAGGCCACGTGACCACATGTGTTGTGAGGAACAGACCAGTAATGATTCTGAAAATCAAGCATTATTAACCACTAATTAAAATAATGCTATTAAATGTGTGATTATGAAATATTTAACATGTTTTCCACTTATAATTGTCATGTTAATGTGTGATTTTTGTGGAAGGATATCATATTGTCACTTTTAGAAGATGATTAAATGTTCTTATTAACTATGAAAAATAAGATATCTACATAGTAGTTTATTTATTAAGAGTTTGACTTACTAGGGTATCAAGGTGTTTGTATAAGTTTGTTTAAAATCAAAGTTTTACGAAAGTTAGTTTGGAATGTTCAACTCTTACTACTTAATAAACATTTAAGATTTAGTGAGATGTATGAAAATAATAGGCTTTTCTTGCATTGGTACATTGTTTGAGTTTTGTCACAATAAACAAACCAATGAACTATCTTAAGATTTAGTAGTTATACTGTCCCTTGGGTTTCACACTTAATCTTCCAATATTTATATATTTGAATTAAAAAAAAAACAGGTATGGAAATGAGTTAAAATAATCCTATCAGTGTTTCTGTTTGTTTTTTAACCTGGCTGCTTCTACCTGCTTAGATTTTAACAATTGGATGGACCTTTGAATGCCATCTTTGGGATTAGAACTAAGTAGTCGGTGACCTGATGATCTTCCTGCCAACCAGTGGAACAGAAGGAAGACAAAAGACAGATACCTAGTTATAATGAAGTTTGATGACTGTAATGGGGGAATTACGTCTAAAAGTTGAAATTGCCTCTATTGGTAGTAGGATCTTGGAAGGGCTTCTTAGACTTCAAAGAAGAGTTCATGGAGGAGCTGGCTGGGTTTTGAGTATTGAATTTTAATTTGCTTGGTTGCCACAGTGGAGTGCGATTTGAAGTCTGAGACAGAAAATACATGGGCAATGAGATACTAAAAAAATGCTCATGTAGTCAAGACCCCACAAGAGATTTGGTGTTTCTTGGATAAAAAGTTGGTATTTCCATGTGTGAGAGCAGGGGTGGTAGAGAGGTACCATAGATATTTGCACATGTAAAGAGATAGGGTACTAAATATGAAAAATAAGAAAGCTTGATTGAAAAATATTTACCTTCAAGATACTCATTATTGAGAGTTAATTTATCTGCTGTGTCTATCAAATGACTGACAGTGGCCCTATAATTAAAAATATACATATTTCGTAGCTATAAATTGTCATACTTACACCCTGGACGTTTGCCCTAGGTATCTCAATGCAGAATTGACTATTCGATTGATGAACCTAGCTGTTTACTTAGGAAATATAACTAGATTGAAAGACAAATTTATTTAGAAAGGAAAAAAAAATACAAAGGGAAAGGTGAGCAACTAGGAATACAGAAAAAAGATGTTAGAAATGTGGGTTGTGTTTAAGTAATTAAGTAATGAACATGGAAGAAAAAATTGTCGATACCTTACAAAGGGCGAATGTCAATTAAGAATGTTTTAGGAAGCTGTGGAGGTAAAAATCTGCATTTGACATTTATTCACTTTTTAAAGGTAGTGACTTGAATGGTTTATTTAGTTTGCCTTTGATTTGTAGCAGTTTAACATCATACTCTTGATAGGATTTTCCTTATTTCTAAATAGACTTTTCTAGTTTCTTGGCATATAAAAAGATACATATTTTAATTTGGTGAAAAATAGTGTTTTATACAGTGAGTATGTATGTGTCTATTTTTATGCGTGAATTTGATGCCATTTGAACACTAAAGTAGTGGTAAATTGCAGAAGCATTTATTTTTTATGGCAATGAAAAATGAAAATTAACTCATTCATTTGTTGGTGGATTCTCACAGTTATTTTGCTTAGAATTTTGGTTGATTATTGAGATTCAGCAGGATTTTCTACGATTGATAATTATTCTACAAAAGAATGTCTTAATGCTCATTGAATTCACATGAATTAAAAATGACTGAAAATGTGGCATTGTTTCTCCATTTAGAAAATGGGATAAAAAATCTGTCTAGCATTTTCTACTGATTTGTGAAATTATTGGCTACTTGTATAGAGAAACATTAAAAAATTGAACAGCTGAAGTGACATTAAGTACCAGATGGGGATTTAAAATAAAAATATTCACTATGTAATCATTATTTAAGTACTACTCATAATTCAGTAATGGTAGTTGTATAACTGAAGGTTAGATTTAATATAGAAAGGAAGAATTCAGAAAGCCTCATTGGCTTTGATATCCATATCATAGAGTGATTTCATATCATGTTGTGAGTTCATAGATTGCTTTCAAAGTTGTAAATAATACCTGTAGGTACTACCTATACATGTTTTGTAGAGCAAATAGAACTCTACTAGAAAATTTTTAAAGACATTTTTGTTTTGCATCTTTTCAAAACAGCATTGAAATTTAAGGTTTTAAAAAAATTTTGTCTTTAAAATGACATTTTATTTTGTATTTCAACATATCTTCCCATTAGAAATTTCAAACCATGCTTTCTCTACAGTACTGTTGTAAACTGATTCTTCTAAAGAGTGTACATATTTTGTTTAATGAAAGGTATGTTTCTTTATCACGTTTTTAGCTACATAGTGTATTGACGTCTTGTTCAAAAAAAATAGAACAACTGTGCATACGGAAACACACACTGTGATGCTGAGCTGGGTGTGCCCTGTTTGGCAGCTGAGGTTGGCTTATATTTCACATGGGATGGTTAATGCCCTATATTCTAGAAGTAGTAATTTTAAAACGAAGACTGGTGCTTTTATTATATAGTATCCTGCTGTGGACTTTATAATTCTGACAGATCTTTTCTTTTTTAATTTCTTGTTTTCAACTTCTGTAAAATTATTTTTGATGTTGGATTTATCTGTGTGGGCTCTGTATTAGTAATTTATTGCTTGAAGTTTGTCAGAATAAAAGATTTTGAAATTGATAGATTTATGAATGGTAATACCAAATATATATTGCATTTTAAAGGAATTATAATGCTAATAAATATAATTGTTATTGCCAAGATTGTTTACAAGGAAATAATTAAGAACTGAAAACTATTTTTAGAAAAAAGGATATACATTGATAGGAAAAGGCTTGAGGTTCTTTGAAATATTTGCAGAAAAGCCATTAGAAGTATCAATGCCAAGAAATACTTCCTTTTTATGACAAAATGCTTACTTTGAATTCATATCCTGGATTTCTTAAACATAATAGTGTTTGGATTTTTAAAAATACTGCGTATGTTAAATTTTTTCTCACAGTCTGGTACATCATTCAGCAGATTGTGTTAGTGATGGTGTGAGTAATTTAGGTTATTTAAAGGGACAACTTTGACTCCTTAAAATATGCAAAGTAAATATAATTCTCTTTGAGAATAATTTTGAAGAGACTGGGTTTGAGACGTTTTAGGTGGTAATTTCCTCAATTTGGGATTTTTTGCACATTCTGCCTTTTAATGAGCCATACTTAATTTCTCATATTTGTGGATGAATGTCTCAAGTCAGTGGGAAAAGTGATCATGTCTTAAAACTCTTAAGGCCATACAACTAAAAGTTTCTATTTATAAATTATGAATCAATGAGCTCTTATGCTTGTACTGTTTTAATTCTTAAAATATCACTATAGGCAGGAATTTTTGTCTTCACAGATAAAGTCAGACAGTAAAAATGATTTGTGATATGTCAAGTTAATGAACTGTTTACTCTTGTTCTGCAACATATCAGATTACATATAAATTTGACTTCAGAAAGGTAACATTCAGAATTTATCTTAAAATTCACCAAACTGCCATATGAACCCATTATTTAGAGACATTTAAATAGTTTTGATGGGTTGACACTTTTTTCTTACTCATATGGAAATATGACAAATTGAAAAATTTGCATTTGTAATACTTAAATAAAATGGAGAAATAAAAAGTTTTCTGTTCTGCCAAAACATGCACAGAACCTCAAAACTTGTGTGTTTTTTCTAATTTCATACTGTTATCAAAACCACTAAGTTGGTTTGAAATTTTGAAGTTGCTTTGAAATTGTGAAGTTGCTTGCATAAAATAGTTTAGTTGTTTTTGGTTAGCCCTGCAGTTTTTTTTTCTTAAATCATATATAGCCACTATTCTAGACATTTGTTGAATTAAAGATTTGAGGTTAGGAACAGCTAATCAAATCACTATTACAAAGTCTAATCACAATGATAGTGCTCACTATAATCAAAAGTTTTATAAGGAAGTTATACAATATGCCATACAATAGATTTATTAAGGAATTATCACCTCAATTTAATGTGTTGATGCCTTCTCTAAAACTCTGTCTTGTGATGTTAGACCACAGTTTGAATCCCGGTTTTGATACTTGCTAGCTGTATGATTTTAATCAATCTTCTAACATTTGTGGATCTCTAGTTTTCTTATCTGCACAATAGAATATCAGTACTTCTCTCAGAGATGCATGTTTTTACTTCTAGGTATCATAAAGGAGATATGAAAACATACCACATAATGCCTGGCATATAATAACATTTTATGATTTTTTTTCTCACCTAGGCACAGAAATTTATAATATTACAGCATATTATAACCTCATACGAAGCATTTGAATTTGTGTTATGGCTCTTGAAAACCAACGTAATTCATCAGCTTTTTTCTTTCCTCATTTTATACTATTTACATATATAAAACATTAACATTATTGATCAGAACTTTAAAAGAAATTTTACAAAAATAAATCAAGTGTCATATAAAATATATGCCACCTGATTTATTTAGTTGGATACTGACTTCCATGATATTTTTCAAGGAATGAAGCCTTTTGAAGAAAACCTTTCTCTATTAGTTAAGAAAGTCAGTGCATTAAATGATAAAACAGTATTCAACAGGTGTTCAACAGTATTGGTGATGGTTGGTGAGACTTCTTAGTTTTTTTTTTTTTTTGGAAGCTGCTGAAAAATTTTTCTTT
>PVJX010000626.1:0-228921 GCA_004027295.1 Dolichotis patagonum | reverse complement strand
ATATCCTCTTGATATCATTTGGGCTGTCCCCTTCTTTTTCATTTATCCCTATTAATCTTATGTTATTTTTCTTTGCATCATCTTGCAGGTGTTGAATTGTTATTTCCTGATTCTTTGTTATTTTTAAAAGATCTTGTCTTTCCTGCTCACTGGCTGCAATTTTATCTTCGAGGTCTGAAATTCTATCTTCAATTTCATTCAGGCGGTTTTTACAGCTTTCAATAGAATTTTTGATTTCCTGTATATCTCTTTGAATCTGCTTTATGCATTCTGTTTGTTTCTTACATTGTTCATTCAGGGATTCTATCTGTTTGCTTTGTTCCTCTAATTTTTTAGCTGTGTTTTCACTAGATGCGTTCACTATTTCTTTCACTATTTTTTATCAATTCTTCTTTTACCTTGGCAAGTATTTCTGATTTTAATTTCTCCATAGCTTTCCCTATTTGCATATTTATATCATTTGATATCATTTCAGACATTTTAGGTGTATGGCTTCTTTTTTCTTTTATGTACATGGCTTCTAAGCTTTCTTGGGGAGGGCTAGGGCTTTGAGCCTGCCTTCTGGTCTTTCCTTTTGTCATTTTTCTATATTTCCTTGCTTTGAGCATTTTTCCAAAGCTTTCTCTGCATGTGTGGTGAATTACCTCTTGCACCCTCAGTTCCTGGAGTGGCAGTAGTGCCCCCACAGGCTCTTGGCTTCCTCACAGGGTCCTAACTCCCCTCTGTGGGCTCCTGGCTCCCTAAGTTGTAAGGCAAATGCTGGTTGTGGTCAACCTGGAGCCTGTGGAATCTCAGGCAATCCAGGCCACCATACTTTGCCCCAGGCAGGTCCTCAGGAGGTTCCCTGCGAGTGAAGCGTGGGCCTACAGGTCCCAAAGAGTCAGGACAAAATGCTGGTTTCTTTAAAGTTCCTGGTCCCAAACAGACCTGGCCAAGATGCCAGTCTCCACAATATTCCCAATCCAAACAGCCCAGACCTTTCTGCGGGTCCGGGAGGTTCCGGGTCCCAAAGAGTCAGGCTGTGATGCTGGTCTCTGGGAGATTTCCTGGGGGTGAAGGTCAGCCCTACCAGTCCCAAACATTTGCACCGAGATGCTGGTCTGTGCAGACTTTCAGTCCAAACAGCCCACGCCACTCTGCGGGTCCCAGAGTTTTGGGTCCCACAGAGTCAGGCCACGATGCTGGTCTCTGTGAGATTTCCTGGGGGCGAAGGGCGGGGCTATGGGCCCAAACAGACCTGGCCCAGATGCTAGTCTCAGGGCAGTTCCCTGCGGATAAAGCATGGGCCTACCAGTCCCAAACAGTCGCACCAAGATGCTCGTCTGCACAGACTTTCAATCCAAACAGCCCGGGCCACTCTGTGGGTCCCGGAGGTTAGGGTCCCACAGAGTCAGGCCGCGATGCTGGTCTCTGTCCATTCATTTTATTTTTATAACACCTCATATGTAGTATAGAAACAATATTAGTGATAGCAGCATATATACATCTATAAATCAAAACTGGATTCTTGAACAATTAAGTATTTTCAGAGCAGCCCTGTCCCAGCTACTAGATTCTTGTAGTTGTGGAGAAATTTGTGATGAACAAGCCGGGTGGCAGAATCTTATGCAAAGCATATTGTTTTCATACTTTCACAAATTATTACATAATGTCATGTTACCATGAAGTCCAAAAAGGAATACTATTGCTGTTAACTCCACCTTAACCTATTTTTATTACTTTCTGTCTGTGCACAATTATATATTTACCAAGTTGGATTCATAAAGTAAGATGCTTATGTTTTTAGCTGAATTTTATGCACTAAATATTTTCAATATTAATTTTGTATGCATAGTTATTTCTTTTTATATATATTTTTTATTGAAGTATAAAATGCAGAGAGAAAATGATAGTTCAGAATTTCCCAAAGCAAACACCCATATAATCACCACCTGGATGAAGAGTAAGGACATTACCAGATTCTACCCTTGTACTTTTTCCTGGCACTATGAAAGTCCCCTAAAAGTAAATAACCACTACCTTAATTTCTCATCACTTTCATTAGTTTTGTCTCTATCTGAACTTTGTATAAATGGAATCATATAGCACATATCTTTTGTGTTTGACTTCTTTCACTTAATATTATTTCCATGATATTCATTGCTATGGTCTGAATCTTTGTTTTACTCACAAATTCAGATGTTGAAATATCACCTCTAATAACATAACTGTATTGAGAGAAAGAGCCTTTGGACAAGGATGAGTTCATGAAGATAGAGCCCTCATAAATGTGGTTAGTGCCCTTACAAAACTTTCTATGAACCAGGAAGCAGGTCCTCATCAGACATGAGTCTTCTAGCATTTGGGTCTTGAATTCCCAGACTCCAGAAGTGTGAGAGTCATGCAGGATATATTCCTTTTGCTGATAGGTTACCTAGTCCATGATAATTTATTAAATTATCCTCAATAGACTAACATATAAATTTACAGGATTTCATATTCTTAGGTCTTGTTTTCATTGTTGCATAATATTCATTGTTTGAGTAAATCACAAGTCAATCTAGTGTTCCTGGCACTGGAGTAGATTCTTGATTGGGGCGTTATGAGCTATGCTGCTCTAGACATTTTTGTACACTGGTGAGTGTGTGTGCATATGATTCTTTTCTGCATTTATACACTTAAGTGTGGTTAATTCTAGATAAAGTTTAAAAATAATAAGATAACAATGGTCCCCAAGTATAAGTACTTTTGCATAAGATGCAGAAAACCCTCTGATGGGTTGTTACAGCTTTAAACGTGATGCCACACATATAAACATACACACACTGTTTAGCACAGTGCCTGTATATAATAGGAACTTTAGAAAGGTTAACTGAATGAGTAGACTTAAAGAACTTTGTAAAATTGGTGGTTTTAGGGGCAGTTATATGTTAAATATTAGCATTATCTGCTTAAGTATGTGAACTTTAAATCTCTCCTCTCACTATAGTTTTAAAGTTTTGGTTATTTTACCATTAATCCTTTGCCAGTTTCTCCTGTCCTCTTGAATGGTAAATTTGAGAACTGGACATTAGTAGGAATTTAACAATAGGAGATTTATTTCTTTAGTGGGTTTGTCTAACACTTAGTACTGCACTGTTTCTATATAAACTTGTTAAACAGAACGAAGACAGTGTATGAGGTGAAGTGTGGGTCCCCCAGGTCTCCCTGATGAGTGGGTGCGTCTGTGTTCACGGAGCTTCATCCTGACCAGCGCCGGAGTGCAGTGATACTCCATGGCTAAGTATGTTCCCTCCCGCCCCAATCAGCTTTTGTGGCACAGTTTCATTGCTCTTGAATTTTGCAGATAGAGCTTTGATTTTAGTGCAAAGCTCATGAAACAGCATTCGTGCATCTGCCCATTTGGAAAGCCTTCATTTGCAGACTAAATCCCTTAAAACTGGCAAGGAGGGCCTGTTGGCTTTCCAAGTGTTGTGTATGGATAGCAGAGTGAGGGAACCAGATTTGAAAAATTGCTCCCATCTTCTTGTGATGTGTCATTTTGTAAATGGCTTAAAATGAAGGGAAGAGAGAGAGAGAGAGAGAGTCATTAGTTTCTGTATTTTTCCATTTCTATTTTTTACGCTTGCTCTTCAAGAAAAGCATGATGAGAAATCAGTTCACATGTGTTTGCTTCTACAGTGTGTGACAATTCATACATTACAGCTCCCCTGAGAAAAGAGCTTTCTTTTTAGTTCAATCACAACATAGACTGATAGCTGTCATTTTGTTCCCTATACACAGGTTCATGCTTACTCAGTGGCCTCCTCTCACTTTTTTAAACGTTCTCAAAGTAACTTGGAGAATAATGCCAAGCAGTACAGCACAGCAGGAGTATGAAGATAGGTACCATTACAGGTTAAGCAGGTGGTAGAAATTCAAGCATGTAAAGCTTTGCATGCAGACTAAAAGGAAGGGTAGGAGCTGCTTCAAGTGGGAAATGTATGCTTTTCTTGAAAGTATGAAAATACATGTTTTTTTAAAAAATGAATTTAGCTATTACTCACTTTCTACTGCATCTCTGTCCACATACACTTTGTGGGGACACACCCACACACACCCACAAATGTTCTCACTCATGCACAAACGTGTTTCCTCTCATACTACTAGAATTATAGAAGTAAAAGAGATTGGTGCTAGACTGCATTTCTGGGATGTCCTAGTGAACCCCAATTTAGGCCATAAATATATGGAAACTTAGCACAGTAGTAGTCCAGGGACAGGAGTGTGTGTGTGTGTGTGTGTGTGTGTATGTGTGTGTGAAATCAGATCATGACAGATTGCTTTTCTGAGTATCATGTTCCACAGTCACTCTCATTAGCAGTTTATGATGGTGTCCGCATCCCCATAAGCATTGGGCAGTAGCCAGCATTCTCATTACCACCAAATTAGAAGGTAGCCTGTGCTATCTTGTTGTTCTCTTTGTTTTAGTCTAGTACCAATTTTGAATGCTTACTTTTATATCTGTGAACATATTGTATTTCTTTTTCTGTAAATTGCTTACCTATTTCACTTGCTCTTTTCTATAGGATAAGGAATTCTCTGCACATTCTAGATACTGAAGACTCAGTGAAAGATGCTGTATGCATCACGTCTTTCTGTTTTCCATTAGCTCCTTCATAAAAGTCCTTAATTTTGTTGAAATCAGACTAATGTTCATTTTCCTCACAGACTGTGCTTTTGAAATTATACAAGAGTCCCTTTAACTCAAAATGTGGTAAAATAGGGAACGATTCCATCTATCTCTCTGCAGTGACCCAGAGCTGTTCTTAGAACTTGCCCAATATACACAAGGATGCACACAGCACCACAGTCCCTGTGAAGCCTCCTAAAGTCTGTCCTCTATTGCTGTCCCCAAGAGCAAGTTATGTTTACATTTAGGAAAGTGTCCAAAGTGGAGCGATTTCCATTTGGGAATGACATGATAGGTATCTGTGTGCTGGGATTCTGTTACTCTTGTGGCTTCCTGTCTCGTGGGAGCCACTTGATCTGTATCAGCACCCAGTGTGACTCTGATAGGAAACAGGCTTCTACAGACCTCTTCCCCAGGGCAATATTAAAAAGAGAAAGATAACATAAAGTATATTTGGCCATTTTTATTTTATTTTATTATTTTTTATTTTAAAGACAATAAAATGAAACAAAACAGAACAAAGCAGATCAGAACAAAGCAATGCAAGCTGTGTTGGTTGTCAAAACAAGAGGACAGGAAATCAACAGTGGCTACCACAGTGTCTCCTGTTCTCCCTGAAACAGCTATCCATATCTTCACACACAATGACTTCAAACAAAACCAAACAGTATAAAACCGATCAAAACAAAAGAATGAAAGCTTTGCTTGTCTTCAAAACCAGACATTAGGAAAATCAACAAAGGCCACCATAATGTCTCTCTTTCTCTTCAAAAGAGCTGTCCGTGCCTTCACACATATTGAAATCAAATAATAGAAAACAGACTAAAACCAATCAAAACAAAGAATAAAAGCATTATTGGACTTCAAAATAAGACAACAGACTATCAGTAATAGCTACCATAATGTCTCATTTTCTTTGAAGTAACTGTTCATACCATAACACGTAATAAAATCAATGCTTATAAACTCTTTAGAAGTTCTAGGAATGTATAAGCCTACACATGTACACCTATCCTTTCTGTATTAGAGGGAAAAATAAAGTAAAACAAAATACAAGATAAACAAAAAACAAAAGAGACAACAATAACCACAAGCCCCAAAGACTAACAATATAGGGTTTCAAAACAAGGTGGTAGGAATATAACTAAGATTGTTATTTTGCATAGTTACCTTCAAAATAGTTACACAGATTACCATATATAGACATGAAAAATTGATCTAATTCTATGAATGTTAATTATTTTGTTCCAAGAACTACTAGTAGATTGAGTAGTAAAATCATCTTAGCTATCTTAAATCTATATATACAAATTTATATCTTTTTTCTTTTCCCTTCTTTTTCTCTTTTTTCCTATCTGAGTTATTTTTCCCTTTGAGCAGGTTCTTACTCCTTCACAATATTTACTGAAGATTTTGTATCTTATTTACTTTTTTCAGTTTCTTACATTAGAGAGACAATATGACATTTACACATGTGAGTTTGATTTATTTCACTTATGAGTATCCATTTACCTATGAAAGACTCAATGTGATCATTCTTTATAGTTGAGTAGTACTCCATTCTATAAAAATACCACATTTTTTTATCCATTCTTCAGTTGATAGGCATTTAGGTTTTTTCAAAGATTTGATTATTACAAATTGTGCTGCTATAAACATGGGTGCACATATACAACTGTGATATCATGTTTTAGATTCTTCTGGGAATATGCCCAGAAGTGGGATAGCTGGGTCAAATGGGATTTCCAATCCTAGCTCTTTGAGGAAACTCCAGACTGACTTCCACAATGGCTGTACCATCTGCACTCCCACTAACAGTGCAGAAGTGTTTCTTTTTCCTCACAGGCTCTCCAGCATTTGTTATTGGTGGTTTTCTTGATCCTGGCCATTCTTTCTGACATGAGATGGAGTCACAGTGTGGTTTTAATTTGCACTTCTCTAATGATCAATGATGCTGAACATTTTTTCATGTATTTATTTGCCATTTGTATTTCTTCATCTGAGAACTGTGTATTCATCATAGAGGCCCATTCGGGGTCTGATTTTTTAAAATTCTTTATATGTTCTTGATAGAAGTCCTTTGTCTGAGACACAGTTGACTAAGATTTTTTCCTAGTTTTTGAATTTTCTTTTCACTCTTAGGGATTTCTTTTGACATGCAAAAACTTTTTAATAAGATGAGATTGTTGATTCTGGAAAGTACTTCCCATGCTGTTTGATTTTTGTTGATGAATTCTCTGCCTACCCCTATGACTTCAAGATTTCTACCTACTTTGTCTTTCAGAAGATTTACTGTTTCTGTTTTAATATCTGGATCTATGATCCATTTTGACTTTAGTGCATGGTCATAGGCATGGATCTAGTTTTAGTTTTTGGTATATAAAAAGCCAGTTTTTCCAGAGCCTCTTATTAAAGAGGCTATCTTTCTTCCAGTGAACACGTTTAGCCTCTTTGTCAAGGATAAAGTGTATTTGTAGTTGTAGTTGTATCTTCTAATCTACTGCATTCTTCTTCAGGTCTGTTTTTTATTCCAGTACAATGCTGATTTTATCACAGTAGCTTTGTGGTATAACTTCAAATCAAGGATTATGATGCCTCCTGCCTTGCTTTTGTTGCTCAGAATTGCCTTTGCTATTCTATGTCTCTTTTGGTTCCAGATGAATTTTAGGAATCATTTCTCTAGATCTATGAGGTATGCTAATGGTATTTTGATTACAATTGCATTAAATCTGTACAACAATTTTGGAGAATGGCCATTTTCACAATTTTTGTTCATATCCATGAACAAGGAATGTCTTTCCACTTTCCAAAATCCTCTTTAATTTTCTCTTTCAGAGTGTTATAATTGTCACTGAATAGATCTTTTACATTCTTTGTTAAATTGATTCCTAAGTATTTCATTTTTGGGGAAGGTATTGTGAAGGATATGGTTTCTCTTCTTCCTCGTAGTGAGTTTGTTGTTTGTGTACAGGAATGCTATTGATTTTTTGAGTATTAACTACACTGCTGAATTTGTGTATTAACTCTGGTAGTCTTTTAATATAGTTTTTGGGATCTTCTATGTGGAGTATCATGTGGAGTAACTTCCTCCTTTCCTCTCCTTATTTCTTTTATTTCACGCTCTTGTCTAATTGCTCTGGCTAATGATTCTAGAACTATTTCTTTCTTATGTTGTTCATTCAAAGTTTTCATCTTTCTGCAGTGCACCTCAATATTTTTTAAACTATGTCTTTTTTGGATGTGCTCAGCATTTCTTTTATTATGAGTATCATTTCTTGTTTTACCTGGGAGATTATTTCTGATCTGAGTTCCTTTATAGCTTCATGGAGTTGTTTCTTTACTTCAGTTGCTATCATTTCAGAAGTTTCAGGTGTATGGTTTACACTTGGTTCTATGTTCATGTCTTGTAGGCTTGTTTGGGATAGGCTGGAGGTCTGAGATTGTATTTTGCTCTTTCATTGTGTCATTTTGCTGTATTACCCTGGGGAAGCCAAATGCAAAGTCTCAGTTGCTTCCTGGGTTAAACATGTCTGTCCTTACTAAAGGGAGCTTCCACAGTTGAGTGGAGGGGTTGTTAGGCAGGCCTTACCAGGTCCCTAGTGGCACTGGATGGCTCCTTAAATGGGGAAGTATGCTGGGCAGACCTTCAGCATAACCTATGCGGCTCTCTGAAGCTCCCTGACTGCTTGAGGTTGCTGGAAAGGACTCTACTGGGTTCTGAGTGGCATAGCAAATCTGCACAGCCAGATGGAGTACACTGTGCAGGCCTTCACCATATGTCACACCAGACCTCCCCAGCTGCCTGGGGTCACTGCATGGGGTCCTAACAGGTTCTAAGTAAGGTGCTGAGTTTGTGTGACTATGTGGAGTTCTCTGTGCAGGTCTTCTGCTTGCGCCCCTTGACACAGGAGATTTCCTTTGGGGTCATTTGGGCCGACCACTTTTATTTTAGGTCTAATATTCATTTTGTATTTATGGGGTTAATCTTGACTTAATGCAATAGAAACTAAACTATTATAAGACTCTATTTCTAAATGAAGACTGGGAAATCATAAGGTTATGATGTTTCGGAAATGTGGGTCTATATTTAGCAAAGATTTTAGAGATCAAAATAGCATTATGCTCATTAGGCCTAAGTGAAATGAGTCCAATTATCAGTTGGCTTTGGGCATCCTAGAACAGTTAAGAAAAACTATATGCTCTCTGGGAGCCCACAAGAGATATGATTTGTGAAATATAATGACAGAAGTATATAATTCAAAGGCCAGGGATTTGGGTCCGTGGCATAAGTGTCTGCTTGGCAAGTGTGAGGTCCTGAGTTCGATCCTCAGTAGTACCAAAAGAAAAAAAAAGAAAGAAATATAAAATTCACTGACAGATATTGTAGTTGAGTTTTAATGAAGAGTTGTTTGTGCCAGGAATAGTTTAAAATGTGTAGAAGTTGCTTCTTCTGTGACTGTTTTACTAATTCACCAGATAGAGAAGATTCTTTGCTTTTGTAACACTGTGGAGGGCTTTGCAAGCTTTTCCCTTGTAAAACTTGAACGTTTATTCTTGAATTCATTTACTTATATCAAGACAGCCACATTGTTACCCGTTCTTTTTTGACTGAGTGTCATAGGAAGTTAACCTAATCTGTTATCTGTCAAGGATACTGAATTGCATTCTTTACAACTTTGACTTCCTTTTGAGTTAGAATGTCAAAAGCACTGAAAGCAAAGTATTTTTTATTGCATTTCCTGATGTCTGTTGTAGTTTTGAATATGAGAATATAAATCTAGATCCATCAGTTATACCCAAATGATTTTTATCATTGATCTGAAAGTAAGAATAGCACATTAATGAATATATAGAATTTAGATGCTTTGCTTTTTCTGAAAAATTAATATCTTCAACTTAGAGGAACACTTACCAATGTGAGACCAAAATGGAATGTTGTGTTTTATCACAACTGACCCTAATAAGCTAAACTAATAAATTGTCATGTCAGGCTCTTACTGAAACAAACTAAAGATGCATTTTTACCAATGAGCAATGGAAGTTATTTAGTGAAAAATTTTAGGTTTCTGCAGAAATTGTGTGATATCCAAATCTATGCTTTCAATGCTTGATTGAAATAACTAGCATGAAAATTACTTCTTAATTTTCGAAGCCCTGGGTTTTTACCTATCAGCAACCTACTTTGTGAATTTCTTTAGTGGTATTCTTGCATTTAAGTGTAACTTTATAAGCTATATAAGATTTTGGGCTTTTAAAGATACTTCTATATGTTATATTAAAATATACAGCATGAAAAATATAACATTATGTAAAAGTCTTACTTTAATCATCCATGAATGGTTCAATTCTGGGTCTAATACTTTCAATGACAAGTTATATCCACATGTTAATTAATACTTGGTAATGGAGAATCTGTAACAGTTCCTATTCTGTCATATTTTCCAACTTCTTGCTTGCTTTTCATAGGAAATGTCTTATTGATGAGGTTTGGCAAGAAAGTAATATTTTGCATCAACATTAAGGAAACCATGAAGCTATGTAATTAACATTAACTGTGCAATTAATATTTAACTAATATAACAAGTCATAAAATGTCACCTGAAGAGTTTATAAAGCTGATGATAATAAAGAGAAGGTACAAAAAATTTGAGATCTGAAACCTATTTTAATTTATCATTACTTGAAATATTCAGGGAGCACACTCATAATCAATTCAATATTGCTATTATGCCTTGGGAGGCTAATAGCTATCCAACAGTCCACGGGTACCGTTTTACATACTGTAACCTCGTGGCCCATTTTCAGAAGCCTAATTATACTTAAACATAAAATGCGAATAACTGCTGTTCATCCAGCAATGTCACAGTACTCCATCTGGAGAGTGATGGGTTAGTTCCTGAAAAACAGCATATGGGAATGACAGTTGTTGGTCAGAGTGTAAGCGTAAAGCCCAAGAGATGAATCAATACAGGTAAGCAAATTATAGAGGTCTAAAGATAAATCATTTGAACTAATAATCTAATTACAAGAAAATGCAGTCTACATGCCTGGCAAGTGCAAGGCCATGAGTTCCATCACTGGCGAGCACACACACATGTACACACACACATACACACACACACACACACACACGCACAATTGCAGTCCAAATATTATTGGTAAAAGAATGCTGCAGGTATGGATTCAAAATATTTCATATTACCTGGGGTGGGCAGCAGTTCTGATTTCTTCTGTAATTCCTATCAGTCACATCGACCACTAAGCATATAAACCTGTGTGATGTACTTCATTAATGTTCTTTGGAGGGATCAAAGTATAACAAGTTTTTAAACATTTAGGAGCCTGGCAGGCCCTGAGAGTTTCACGCATTGCTATGGGGACTCTTTTGTGAACTTTCAGTGCTAGGAGGTTGCTCTGGTCCTAGGATCAGCCTTTGCTGCTTCTTGCTG
Source organism: Dolichotis patagonum (assembly GCA_004027295.1). Classification (NCBI taxonomy): domain Eukaryota; kingdom Metazoa; phylum Chordata; class Mammalia; order Rodentia; family Caviidae; genus Dolichotis; species Dolichotis patagonum. Next base: position 217,821 of record PVJX010000626.1, on the reverse strand, counting down.
GAATTCTTCCTTTTGCTAAGTAAAAATGCTCGTGTTTCCATTGAGTGTGTCCTCGTAATTATGACTTCTGTTCTGGATAAAATGGACATTTTCCGGTCCTCTTCCATTTGGCACCGCTATAGTAAGTTGAAGAATGTAATGTGTCTCTATCTTTATTCAAGCTACATGTCTGAAATGACTTCAAACACTTAAATCTCTGGAAAATAAAAGTTGAATTGCACCTGAGTCCTCTAGTAGGCTTTCATCCATGCAGAAACTGAGGGGGAAGGAATGGGGTTTACAATGTGTGAAGCTGCAGGCTTAAAAAGAGAGGGTCCCTGCCAAAGCTGGACATCGTTCCTGCAACATGAAGAGACAACTAGATTTTCTAACATCTTTCTTAGGGTTTAAGGCTGAGACTTATGATAAATCCAAATTGAGATATAATTTGAACATCCCCACGTAAGTCATTTCCCCAATAATTATTAGTTTATGCATCATTCTTATAGATAAGTAGGCATTAAATTGATGAGATCATTTACTCATTTAGTAGGATAAAGTCTTGCATAAAATTGGCTTTGTATGTTATATTTTAATTTTAGAATACACTTTATAAGGATTCTTGTCATATATAAGCAGAATTTGCCAAACTGCATTCCATGGTGCTCAAATAACATTTAAGTTATTGGTAGATATTTTTCAAAAACCAGGATATCATGAATTTATTATAGCTCATGAGACTCCAGGGTCCAGACCATTTCTGATCTTACCATAGTCATACCATGTACCAAATTCTGTTTTAAAGTTAGCATTAAAAAGAATAGCCATACTATATATTTTTACATTGAGATTATTTTTTATTAGTAGTAGCACATGTTTGTAGTACATGATGTTTCTGTCTTGTGCTTTTTACATATATCTCATTACTTAGAACTCTGAAGAATTTTCATGTGTTTTTATGCATAACAAAACCTTTACAGACAAACACACACACATTATGAATTAGTAGAACATGTAAGTCGCTGAAATAAGCCATTCTGTTCTATAAAACAAACTGTACTGTAATGATGTGGATGTGAAATGTCCACCAGAGGCCTGTGCTAAAGGGATGTTGCCAGCTGATGAGCCTTTTGGGACCATTTGGATCATGAGGCCTCTCATCCCATCAATGGATGAACACAGTGATGAGCTCATAACTGAATGGGCCTATATTGATCAGCTTGCCAGTTTCTGGGGCAAAACTCATGATATACACAACTTAGAAAGAAATAGTTTATTCCTCTCATGGTTTTAGAGATTTCAGTCTGAGGTCTTTGGCTTCAAGGCAAAACCATTGTGGCAGAACAATGTGGTGAAGCAAAACTGCTTACTATATGGTGGCCAAGATGCCTGCATAGGAGAAAAGCAGCAGAGTGGAAGCGGCCAGGAGCTAGATGTAGTTCTCAAGGTGGGAGCTGCGTGACTTATTCTGACATATCGGAAGTGTATATTTCTAATCTGCCAAGTATGGCTTGGGGAAATTAATTTCATAATCAAGATTGATCATCATAGGGCTTATTAGGAAATGGGACCCAACTGGATGAAGCAGGTCACTGGGGGCATAACTTGGAAGGTGTATTTTGTCCCAGGACTACTACTGTATGCTCTCTGCTTCTCAGCGGCCAGGAGGTTCTGCTTTGGTCCACTACATCCTTTCACCAAGATGTTTCTCCCCCAGTGTAGGCCTAAAAGCACTGACACCTGTTGACCACAGACTGAAACCTCTGTAACTGCGAGGTAAAATGAGTCTTTCCTCCTTAAATTGCTTCCCTCAGATATTTTGTCTTTTGTGACAATGATAGAAAGGTGATGTGTGTGTGAGTGTCTGTGTGCACATGCGTTTTGGGGAAAAGGTCTTTAACATATTATTTCTCTTGGTTTAGCCCACAGAAAAACTGACTGCATTTAAGAGAAACAAATTCCAAACAGAACACTGAAAAGTGCTATAGAAATTCCAGTATAAGCTTCCAAATAGTTGTGCTGATTATTTACTTAAGCAAGGCAGTAAATTGAACACCCAAGTTGGCAACAATTCTCAGATGATGGTGTGAAGGAGTTCTAGTTTTTCCTTGAGGGAGAGGTATTATACAAATACCACGGACAAGGCGATTTCATATTCTGAATGTTCCATTCTCCTTGAGCAACTGCAAAATCACTGGGGTCTGTTTCTAAAGCTGTTTTGGTGGTTAATACTGCTGGAACATCTTTAGGGGGAGTTATCTTCTACTAAAGTTTTTTTGTGGTTCTAGTGTAAAGTACTGCTACAATCTGAATGGTTGTGTTCCCTCAAAATTCATACATTGATCCGAAATTCCCAATGCAGTGGTAGTAAAAGGCAGAGGCCCATGCGATGTGATTAAGTTGTAAAAGTGGAGCCTTGGCAAATCCAGCTAGCACCCTCATAAAACAGATCAAGGAGCTCATTCACTGCTTTCTTCAACTCAAGATGCTGCAAGAAAGCACCATCTTTGAGGCAGAGCATGAACCCTCAGTAGATACCAAATCCACAGGCACCTGAACTAAAATAACTACCTTCAAGGGTCCAAAGATGTTTCTCAGTAATATGCACGCCTACTGTGATCTTAGATTCTGTGTACAGGTCTATGCTGTTTTCTGCAGTGACATGAAAGTACATGTCCATTGCTGTAGGAGTCATTATCGTGGCCTCAGAGAATCTATGACATGTATTTTCTTTTACTGTTTTTTTTGTGTTGTCTTTCTAAATCCATTGCAGGTAGACATGACTCCTCTTCCACTCATTCTCTTTTCTTCCTTTTGTGTTTTGCTCTCCTTTTTCTCAGTTGCTGGCTTCTTCCCAGACACCCAGGTCTGCTCAGGCCGAGAGGATTCATGTATCCTGATGCTCAAAGCAAATAAAGTCATTCATGCTGAAACTGTTTTCTACCACTCTATGCCCTCATGCATTTGACATATTCAACTATGATGTCCTCAACTATTCAACCACTGCCTGAGGTTTTTTTGGAGAAGGGCATAGGAAAGGACATTCTATTTTGCTAAAACTATATTTTGTCTTTGATGAGGTTGCACAGGGATAACACCATAAATATATCAGAAGATTTATTCTGAAGTATATAGCAATGTAAATTTTTAAATTGTTTTTGCATGCGCTTCTTTATTGGGTATATATCCATTCATGGTCAGTGCTGGGGATACCATTAGCGCATGTAGTGAAGTGCAGCTTAAAACACACACTAAAACCAGGACCTGCCTGCCCCATCACTTTTTATATTAGCCTTGCAACTAGAACCACAGTTATTAATAATTCAGTTGACCTAGGACTCAGGAGGAGGGGGTCTTGGGACATAAGACTTTCGACATGCAGACATGGGGAGTCAGAGTAGCCAAAGTTTGCCTAAGACTGAAGATTCCCAAGAAGCAGGGCTTTTAATTATGAAACTGAAAAATTCCTAGAGTATAAATTTTGGTCTTCTTACTTGCAACCAATTTCTGAATTAATCATGAGGAATTTGAGAAAGTTCGTCTAGGAATACTAAATCAGCATTTGGTTTGGTTTAAGCTGTGTGGAAAACATCTCTGCTATATTTCAGGAAAAAAAGTGTCTGATTATACTACTTCTGGTTAACATAACTTATCTCACTTCTCTGTTTTTCCTGTGGAAAGTTCAAACTTTTTAAACATGAGACATGAAACGTTTGACATGTGACCCATGGATTTTTCTCTGTCTTTATCTCTTCCAACTTCGTACAATGAGTAGGGGAACTGAACTTTGAATCATTCTCCTTCAAGCTTTAAGGCCTGAGCACAGTCTTTCATCCCAGACTCCTTCTGTCCTTATCTTTCCTACTTCTTTCTTCTATCCAGCGTTCTCAGTTTTAAAGACAGTTCACATATCATCGACTCTGAATAACTGTTTCCATCTTCATCAGAAAGAATCTTCTCCTATCTTTAAGTTCACCTTACTTTTTATACTTAGAAAAGGCAATTAATTATAGAATGTATCAAATGCATATAATTTAGAAATGCTTTCTTTAATGGACATTTCTCAAAAAAAGTGAGAAACGATTTCTCTTCATCTCTGTAGTGTCTAATCTCTTGCCTAATGAAGTATATACTTTGTTGTATATGCATCTTAAATAGATACATCTTTATTCTTTTAAAACAGTTTAGAAAACTGAGGTTGTTGGTGCTTAGATTATTTCCTCAAGACCCATAGATATGACTGAAACAAGGCAAGAACCAAAGTCTTCCAATTCTAATAGCCATGCATTAGTTAACACTTCATTTTTATACACTGATTCACAATAACATACACTCCGGATTTCAGTGAAAGATGTCTGAAAGGGTCAAGAGAAGTATACTTCACGAGACTGTGAAAAGAAGTCCATATTTTAAAGAAGTGTTCCACAACACTTCATAGAAGTCCTTAAAATGAAAACTGTCCTTCTGAATTAAAATGTGCTTGCATTAAATATTCATTGTTGTTTTGCATATTTTGTCTCAACTTAGACCAGCTTGCTGCACCTCTGATTATATTAATCAGCAAATAATCATTCTCAAATAATTCTTAGAATAAACTGAAATAGGATTTTGTTTATATTTATTCATATAAATATGAGATTACTATTTTGTTAAATTAGATCATTTATTAGTCTTAAATTTAAACTATAGAGTTTTATCACATTCCCATCCAATTACATTCATAGATATTCCTTGTTTTCCTCAACCACTTTAATGTTTGATTAAAATCGTAATTCAAAGATTATGGCTGTGTAGGTTTCCTTGTACATTGTGAGAATATCAAGAGCTAGCATTGCATGGGACATGATCTAGAGGATCTAGAAATATTGCCTTTTATTTTAATATTGAGTTAAAATAAAAAAATCTCGTGGCGAATTTCACTGCTTTTAATAAAACATCACTGTTCCTAGTTTAACTGGGATTTATTCTGTGAGCTTGGAACATAATTTCTCACTTTTTAGTTGCTTTGTTTCTCCTGCAATTAGAATAACTAAGTACTCAGTTGTCATGGAAATACTCGCCTATATGAAAATTCTTAAATAGGAGCTCTCATGATTTGTCTCTTTTTGCAAAGAAAGTAATTACTACTGCTACCTTTACCCTTCTTTCTTTGTGCTTCTCTTTATATTTCCCTGCACGTTCCGATTCAAATTGTTTTGAAGCAGCCTTGTGGTACTTGATCTCTAGATGAAAATGATTCCATTCATGGGAAACAGTAAGAATATTAAGATGATATTCTAAGTTTTTAGTAGTTGATCATAATCATTGAAAAGTGTGGCTACATAGCTGAGGGATTGTAAGGATTTTGCTTTTCATTTAATTCAGTCTCAGAATATTTTTGAACATCCTCAGCTTTAGACTGTTGTGTTGTCAAAGCTATATTGTCACCAGGCTCCATAGCTAAAACACCTAGCCCAGAAACACATTCCACTCACCTCACTGAGATTTCATCCTGCACTTGTTTGTGAGTCGAATGAAACATCACCAGCAAATTGGTGAAGATAGGAATTCAGTAATTATTTGCTTCCCCAAAGGAGTCACTGATTCTCACACTAGATCTTTCATTCAGGATGTGTGTGATAGATACATGTCAACCTCAGAGAAGTAGTAGTTTAGTGACAAAAACATGCAAATATGCCGGTAATTCAATAGTAGTGTCCTAGTGTGAGGCAGCAGCCAGGCACACCTGGTACAGACACAGGACCCGGAGCCAGACTTTCTGCATTCAAATATGAATGCTGGCTTTCACCAGCTCCATAATCTCCATCTTCAATTTCTTCAGCTGTAAAAATTACAATCATACCACCTTTACAGGATCCCTGTGGGGGTTAGATGAATTCATATTTGTAAGTGCTTCCTAACTGTACCTGCAACATAATAAGCACTCTGCAGTTGTAGAATATAAATAGGACAAACCGTAGAGCCAAGACAGACAAAATGTCTGCACTCTCTTACGGAGCTGAAGATCTTGCCTAAATAATGCTTCAAGATCAACATCACTCCCCAGACACCATAGAAGCACAAATAAAATATGTAACCAAAGCAGTAACATTCTCACAGGATAAATGAGAGGAGAACAAGGGAAAATTGGAAAGGAGAGAGAGTTCACCAACATTGAGATGCTCACCAATTAAGCGCCCACACAACTTCCATTTGTATTCACCAATGTGTTTGAAGGGAGAGAGTAAAAGAAGTGGATTCTAATGAGTGCACAAAAATATATGTGTGAATCACAGAGGTGACTTGGCAGGTACAGATGCATCTTACTCAATATAATGAATGTTTTTCTAAAGATTTATGGATACACTGAGGGTCTTGAAATCAAATTATGTTTCAAGTGCTCAAGGGGAACTTGTTTAAAGGAACTTATGGAGAATTCATTTAATAAGGATGGTAGCCATTACCTAATTTACTGACCTTGTTTTTGCAATTTCATTTTTTGCCTTTTGCATTATATTTTAAGTCACATTTTTGTGTACTGTTTTTTTCCTGACATGTAGACTATTTTACAATAATTGGATTTGTTTAGCCTTCCTGAGACCAAGTACTCAGGGTGTACTAACAATCTGAGCATGTGGAAAAGGAAAAAAAAATAACAACATTTGAAAATTGACTAAATATATACAATATCATCTAAAATATGGAGCTTGGGAAGTTGTGTTATTAAGCAGTAAGTTTCTTTTTAACAAGGACTAAATATTTCATTAAATGTTCTGGTAAAATTCATAGCTAGAAAATATTTTGAAAGCTGATTGAGCACAGACATCGTTTCTAAAATGTCTGAGAAGAACCTGAATAGGAATAATATTTTCCCTGCTTTTATTTCTTTCTGCCCTTCTTATGCTTTTGAATTTCTCTCATTCCACAGTACCACCCGGTTGCTTAGTATTTCAGAGTTAGTTAGTGCATGGGCATAGGCATGTAGATACAGACTCTACACTGAAACAAGGCCACAGGGAAAGACTGAGTCTTCATGAAGAGGCCAAGTACCTTCAGACTGTCAGGATCCCAGCTGTTGGAGAACATGGAACTAAACACACGTGCAGGGCTGTGGCATGGCCTGAGCATGGTTGAACTGAGATTGTGGAGACACCTCAGAGGGCAAGATAGGCCACAGATGCATTCACCTAGAGACTTTCTGGATAGTTTTCCCTAATTAGCATCGTCTGTTACTCTGAGGAGTCCTTGAGCCCCTCCCAAGATCCTGTTCAGGTTTCCTCAATTCTCCACTTGCTTGTTCCGATTAAATATGGGGTGCCTAGCATCACCTGGCCAGCCCCTGTACTCAACAGAGTCCTTGAATCCACTTGGTATTCTTTACATATTTCCTAATCCTTTATCTGTAAGATACATGTGGCTATTTAAATCTTCTCTAGATAGTAGGGGCTTCTTTCTTGTCACTCTCTATTCCCTTTCCTTTGCTCCTGCCACATCAAAGTTAATAGGAGATCTTACTGCTAGTTCCCATAAAGAAAGCAGGAGCCTTCCTGTAGAGATCCCCTCAAACTCTTTCTACCAAAATATGTTGTATCAACACAGATCAGCTTTTCATCCTTTCTGCTCCCATGATGTCCATTTTCCTAAGACAGGTATCATCAGCATGCTGTGGGTCATATTTTGATATGCCCTTTAAGAAAATACCTATGTTGATTTTCCTTCTCTTTGTCATATCACTAACTTATTCTTCTTTATTGGTTTCTTCTCATCAACATTAAAAGTGTTTGTGCCTCATCCATTAAAAGAGGAAAGTGTTCTTGTCTCCATATCTACTTTCAATAACTGCTTCATTTATTGACAACATAGACAAGATTACTCACATATTCTGTCTCTCCTTTTCTTACTCTTGTCTTCAGTTTGAGGCAATTGAGTTCATTCCTGCTGCTCCATTAAAATGGCCTTCCAAGGATACCAGTTATGTTCTTTTCACAAATCCAGGGGAAATATAGTTCTTACCTTGCTCGAAATCCTTGTAGCATGTGCCATTGCTAAGTGTCCCGGGGGCAAGGATCTATATGTTAATGCTTACTTTTCATCCTGTATGTGCAGCTGTTTGCTGTGTATCTCCATAGCTTCCTGGTAACTCGAGGTGCACAAAAATAAGGTCTCCGTGCTGTAGCCAGAATCATTCTAAAACACAAGTTGGGCCACTCCACTTCCTTGTTTAAACCCCTACTTTTTCATTACTTTCAGGATAAAATTCAAATTCCTTAGCAGAGTTTACAAGTTTTATGTGTTCCCATATCACTGCCTTTGGTGACCTTGCTTTTCAGTCAGTGTCACCCTTATCCATGTTTTTCCATGTACGAACACATACTGAACAACTCCACAAATCCAAGCAAGTCCCCTGTCTTTTTGGCTTCTGAGACCATTGCTCTCTTCCTGCTTGGAGCCCTACTTTCTGTGTGAGTCCTTTATATCACTGGGCCAGGTGACTTTCTTTGGCCAATGAGATATACATAAAGGGAGCTATATAAATTCTGAAAAGAAATGTTAAATTCAGTGTATTCTTCGCTGTATTTGCTTTTGTCTACCTTTGTGACTGTCTAGGTCAAACCTAGGAAATGTAAACAATTCTCTGGATTGGTACCTGTGCAGGAGCAGTTACTAAATATGTGTGCTGTCTGTTATAACAATGATGGTCTCAAATGTTACCTCAAACAACCTGAAAAGAGAGAAAAGAAAGTTTTCTACCTTTCAATGCACTTAATATCAGTTTTCCTATTAGATTGTGTCCCTAAGTATCCTGGTTGCAGAGACAGATGATTGATAGATAGATAGACAGACAGACAGACAGACAGACAGACTTAGGGTCAACCTAAGATTTATTTTTCCATCCAAAACTTCTTTAACAAAGGTGACAGTTATACGTGAATTCAAAAATGAAACCACAGGCAACAGTACTCAAGGAATATTGATTTTTTTATTGCTTGTGTGTTATTTTTGTGAAAGAAAAAATGTTGGCATATAATGAGGCATTCTTTTACTTCAGAGTCATGCCTTAGAATAAGCTGGACAAATGCTCATGACACGTTGCAGGAATTTTCTTCTACACAGTTAAATTTCATTCTATTTGTATTTTTTTATTTTACATTATTGAATGTTATTCATTAAGTTATTATGTTTGACTCATTTATTATTAAACATATCTTGAATTTCCACAATACACAAGAAAACGTCTTATGAGGAACTTCACAATAAGGTAACGTCAGTTAACACTATTAGTACTCAATATCCTGCAAAACTCACATATACAAAACTAGCTGATCAGCCTACATCCTGGGGGAGATTCTCACTACTGGGGCTGGAGACTCCCTGCAGACCTGTTGAAATCTTAAGAGTCAGAACTGATGTGAAACTTCTTCTTTGAGGAGTAGGTGATAAACTTGGGGTTGCTGACTTTTCCAGGAAAGATACAGTTTAATTCTAAGTATCTTTCCTTGTCATTATACAATGATAATCTATATTAGTTAAAGAAGTAAAACAGGGGAGTCATTTTGACAGTTGAGAAGATACATTCAATTTTGATAATAATTCTGTCTTTGAGATGAACAGAATAAATAAATGAAATATAATGCAAAGTTTAATTTTGTCATTAAGGTGGAAAATGAAATTGCAAAGTCAGCAGAGATCATGTAACAGACCAAAATTAATGCATCTTTAATGAAAAGATTCATGTTTTGAGCCTTCGGTTGAGTTCCAGGGAACTCAAAGTTGAAACAATGGTTTAGCACTAAATTGGCTTTTATGGGAACAAGAAAAGACATGAGTTCAAGTGTCAGCTCTGACTTGTAAGAGGCACATGACTTTAGTTGATGAATTTAACCACCATAACACTTAGCTTCTCCATCTGTTTAAGGGTAGTAATTTCCATCTCAGCACCATAAACATCAAGCAGTGCGAAGTAATTACCATAGCCATAGCACCTGGCTCACTGAAGAGCTCCATATTTATTTAGGATCCAATCCTAAAATGGTCTCACGAAGAACACACACATAAATTAGTAATGTGGATTCAAAGTAAGAAGCTCTATGGTATCAGAATACACTGAAGCTGTAAGATAAGATAAAAAACACTTAACTGTCACTCACAGGAAAATGGCACCCAGTAAGACAGGAAAGTTCAGCTGTCCTGTTGTGCCTTATCTCATGGTTTCAGAGGATTCAGAACATGGTCAGCTTGTTCCCAGGCAGAAACTTCATGACATGGGAGCATGATAAAACCGCTCACTTCACAGTTGGCAGTTGGGAAACAGAGCATAGATGAGGAGTGCTCTCAAGAGATGCACCCTTCAAAAGCACGCCCCCAGCCCCCCACCTTCTCCACCTGGACCCCCTCCTGACAGCACATTCAGCTACTAACATTAATCCACTGCTGAGTGTAGTACCACCGTGGTCCTGTCACAGATCCAGGAGCTTCTTAGTCTAGTTAAGTGACCACTAAGATTTTTGGACACTCAGAAATACTCAGATCTTGTGCTATACAAAATCATGGTTTCTCAGATCTATCATCAATTAATTCCTGTAACTTGTAAGTATATTCACTTGTAAGTATCTTAATCTGTATCTTAGTAAGTCTCTTCATCTGTAAGTATTTTAATCTGTAAGTATCTTGCAGATGGAACTAACGTTGCAAATCCACTGGCTTTAAAATGAGATTAGTGAGCTGTGTGGGTGGGCCCAGCATTTGGCATCACGACTGTCCTTCGATGGGTACAATGTGGGGAGCAGAGTCAGTGACAAATGATACAGTGTGAGAAACGCTCATCTGATCCTTGCTGATGTTGAGGATGGGAGGCGTCACAAGGAATCAAATTTGTCCAGTTACTGGATGCTGGATGAAGCAAGGGAGTAGATTCTGTAGGAGTTCCTCCAGAAAGGAGCACAGCTCAGCAGACAGCCCTCCTGGTAGCCCAGTGAAACCCATTTCAAACTTCAAGCCACAAGAAATGTTAAGACAATACATTTGAGAGGTCTCGAGCAACTAGTTTGAAGTAATGTACTTCAGCAACCAGAGGAAGCTGGTACAAAACTCAAATGACAAGCAGCCAAGTTGGAAATTCGTCCTTCTGAGGAATAGATGACACATTGAGGGAGCTTGGCTTGTGGAGATTATGGGTGCAGAGAACCATGTATTTCCATAGGTTTGAGCCATTGGGATGTGTGGGTGGTGAACTATGGTTCTAAAGAAAAGGGAGAGGGGTAGTTTGTAGAAGGCTGTGTCTATCCCTCAGAGGAGGGTGAGCTCTGCTCTGAGAATAAAAGAAGTCCTTGAAGGGCTTTTCTGATGACTGAATCAGATGACAATGAAAGAAGAAACTGCTGAGAGTGGAAAATTTTCATTTGCCTCATTTGATGTCCCAAACATAGATCATTACTTAGTTTTGAGGTGTGATCTGAAGTATAAACTTGTCATGTTTACGAATTCTAAGCTTTGTCTTCTGCTGTTTTCTGGAGCATGTATTCCAATGTTCATTTGCCTTGTTTCATATTCCTGCTCCCTTGTTTACCATCCTTGGAGGGAGCAACTTCTCAAGGTGACAGACGCAATGCAAGGGCGTTTTTACTCCTGGATGTCTTCCATTTCTTAGTCACTCCTTGGATGATTGGTTGTGCTTATAAATGAGATATTTGGGCTAAACTAAGCCCTGAAAAATGACAAAATAGTCCCCCTAAAATGAGCTAACAAGGCATCATTTCAATGAAGGGATACAATTATGCATTATTTTGAAGCATAAAATGTAACTCAGAATAAAAGAAAATTATTCATCCCTTAATTCAAACAAATATTTATTGAGTGCCCATTTTATGCTAGGCATTGAGTCCTATATCAGACACATACTGGTGAGAAAAAACAAAACATGATTTAGGCCGCCAGGACATTATAGTTTTTGCATGTGTCTGTGTGGGTATACATGAGCATGCATTGATAGATGATTATTAAACAAATAAATACACACTAAAATGTGTAATTGTAACATTTGTGGTAAATTCTAGGAAAGAAAAAAAGCAAGACACTTGGAAAGAGAGACAAAGAGAAATGAAGAACAAGAAATGTAAACGTGAGCCTGAGATGTCAGGGAGTTTATGAGGGTGAAATATTTGCAATGAAAATGAAGGGAAGAAGAATTAATTTTAAGGATGGAGCCAGAGCATATCTTGCAGAAGAGGTAGTGAGGAAAGTCCTGAGCTTAGAGAAAAGGACAATGAACTGAATTAAGTCAGGTGCAAGGAGGAGACAGATCAGATTTTCACAGTCCCTCATAGTCTTCTTTACAAGTGGAATGAACAAGGCAGTCTTGGTCAAGTTGCTCAAATCCTTTGTAACGTTTGTACTTTACAAAACATGGTCAGTGCCGCTGATGCTCTGTGAGACTTCGCAAAGAGAATAGTGCTTATCAGCCCTATTCATACAGAGAGTAAAATGATAAAGGGCTAAGTTGTTTAGATTGGTGGGGAAGCCTGAGTTTTTAGCTAATATTTACTGAGCCCTTGATGAATGCGGAGTCTCAGTAAGGTGGGAAGCTCAGACTCCCTGGGCTTGGCTGCTGCGTTCTGGGTGAGGCTGTTACTGCAGCCTCTCTCCTGCCTGCAGAGGGTGGTGGTAGGAAGGATCTCCAAATACCAGCGCCCACAGACACCTCTCAGAGAAGCACTGAGAAGCTCCATGCAGCTTGTGAATACAGGATCTCAGATCTGTGCTGAGACTTGTGGCATGGCTCGTGACTTTTTTGGTTCTCTTAAGCCTCAGGCTGGCTGTGATGGGCTTGATTACGCTGACTTTGGAAAGGCTGCTTTTGTTTTTGGTCCCTGGACACTGTGGTGCTCAGCTTCCTTTACCTTATTCCAGCTGCATGGTGAGGAAGGGGAAGAGAGGCAGGAACCCGGCAGGACCAGGACTGACAATATTTTGAAAGTTTCCCACAGCGTCCGTTACTGGAGAATGATTGAAAATAACTAGATGCCTTGAGAATGATTTCTGCAGAAAAGTCCATAATTCTCTCCAACACCTAAACTTATCCCAGCTGAAAAAGCGAGTCTGGATGGTGGGTGGAAAGGCTGCTAACCAAAATGCCTCGTGTGTGTTCCTTGACACAAAGAGGGAGAATTTAGCACAATGTTGTTCGATGGGAATGTCAGGATCTAAAGTTAATCTTTGGCATATCCATTTGGGTCGCCCTACTTTCATCCTGCCTTTAGGATTTTCAGGAGCCTCAGTTGGCTAATTTTTTGTCTGAAGCAACATTCTAAATGGAACTTTTGTCTTTGCTATTCTGTTTTTTTTGTTTTGTTTTTGTTTTTTTTTTTATCGGTACCAGGGATCGAACTCACGACTGCCTGCTTGCAAGGCAGGCGCTTATGCCGCTGAGCTAAATCCCCAGCCCCCTGTCTTTGCTATTCTTTGATGACTGGTTTGGTATTAGGAAATTAGGAATATTGTTTGTGCAGCTGACTCCACTTCTATTCCTACCAACAAGCCAGGAAAAACTCTTGTGAAGTGAATGTGAAGTGACAGAAATCCAGAGCTGTCTCCCATGGCTAATACCTCGGCACTTAATTCCTATTTGCTTTTTGTTACCTTTGCAGTTATATTTGCTGAAATGTAAATTTTCTTATTATAATTCCTTAATTACAAATAAATATCCTTCCAGAAAGGAAAATAGAATTATGAGTTAAATTAAGGGTAAATGTATTAGAGATAGACCAAATGAATGTTAATGAAGCCAATTGCTTTAATGCCCAAGCTAGATACACACACACGGGCACATATAAAACAATGGAATTGGTTTGGTTTTAACAAGATTCAGGATTAAAAAACATAATGATTCATGTTTCTATTTGAGTTCCAACCCAATCTGACATCTCAAATTTTTATCACCCAGGTTGATCCCTTCTATCTTACTTGTTCTTCTATGGTATTTTCCTGGAGTTCGAAGTCTTTGCCAAATCTCACATGAATTGATCCACAAAGCATGTTGAACCTCAGTGTGGCACCAATAAAGAAAGGGGGGAAAAGAGGACAAGGCAAGCTTCTGCCTCACAGAACAGCTTCAGCTCTCACCCTAGATGGTTGTTAGAAGAGACACAGGAATGTCAGTGGGGACATTAGTGCTCGGCAAATTGGGAAGAATCTTTATAAATGGACTGATATGTATAACACCAGACAAGTAGTGAGATTACCTCATAACAAGCAGTTCTGCCTGGAAAAAGGTTCTCTTAGGGTTTTTTTTTTTTTTTGGTAAGTAGTAAGATTTAGTGAGGCATAGTCTGAGTGTTCACTATTCTCTTTTTTCCTTTTTCGAGGTATTCCTGTGACAAGCCTGCCCACAAAAATACCTTATTATTCACATTCCAGCTTGAGGCTATCTGAATTTCTTATACCTTTCAGGAGTAGTTCTGCTAATTCCTCCTGTGGGTAGGTGGACAGGGAGAAAGCATCAGGTTAGAACTGGCAGTATTGTCTTTGGTGTGTCATAAAAAAGTCATTTGGCTAATTGGGATTAAGTCAGGAGTGTGGAGTTTCTTCAATAGATAATGCAAACATTTTCATTATGATCCAAGCTCAGAGAATGCTGACAGAATAGCTGTGCTTCAGAAGTCAAAATTGTTAGGAATCTGATTGTCTGGCTGCTGGTAATAGTTTGGGATGTATTTGATCAAAATTTTCCTGATGATCCATCAAATTTCCATGTGAGAGACAAGAAGATACTAGCACGAGGATGTATATAAGATATGTCCTCAGCAGGAACTTAGAAGAAGGGTTTTAGGTGTGGCATTTGAGTCCCATGGGCCCTAGAGAGTAGAGAAGGTCATGCTGCCAGCCAGCACGAATGAAATGAACCAAGGAAAGGCACTGGGGTTACTGTTGATGAATCCAAGGGCTGATTAGATTACAGCACAGGTCTCACCTTAGGAACTCAATCATGCTTCTTGCAATTTGTCTGTTTGGGAGTTTTGTGAATGGGAGCTCCATTGTGGGCATCTAAACCTTCTCCAGCCCACGGGGAAGTCACCTTAGGAGTGAGAGAAGTTGTCAGTAGCTGCTCAGAGAGAACAGTGTGCAATGTCCCTGAGACAGCAGCCAGACAGAAAGGAACCGTGAATAGGGGAGGGGACAGGGAAGGGCACCTGCATTTGGAGGTTGAACTGAGCATGCTTCATTTCAGTTGCTGGGGTTTGGATGTCTCTGCTAATGCTTCTGTCCCTTCCTAAAGTATCTCTAGAAGGTCGGCACTACTTGTCCCCGTGTCCTGCATTATGGTGATTAGCTTCAATAATACTAGAGACAAAGTTTACAATAATTTTTTTTCCTGTAATATTGGGAATTAAACCCAGGGCCTTTGAACTGGGCTAAAGCCCAGTGCTTTCTAGAATTGTTTTTGTTTTGTTTTTTTGACAGGGCCAGATTCACTTAGTTACGTAGACTGATCTTGAACTTGTGATCCTCCTGCTTCAGCCTCCTACAGTGCTGGGACTCCAAGTGTGTGCACCAAGATTGGCTGTACTTTCACTATATGAAAATAGTGAGAGCTCTTTTTTATGAGTGATGCATTAAGATATAACAGAAATGATAATGTGGCATTTTTACTGAGTGTCTAGATTGTCCTAGGCACTGAGGCTGGCTTCGAGTATCCATTTTCTGAGAAATTCAGTTGTGATTCCAACTCTGAAGTTGTATATGTGTAAGAGAGAGAGGAAGGGAGAAAGGAAATGGGTTCGATGGAAAAAGAGAATGAGAGAGAGAGCAAGCTATTAAACAATTACAGACATAAAAAATAAGTAATGTACTTACAATTTGCTGTAAGAAAAGTAAGAAAGGAGCAAAGTACATCGTGAGAGGAGAACCAGAGTGAACAGTGCGTCTCTCTGTTTAGACTGGATGGTCAGGGGCATTGCAGTTCTTTACCGCCTTTACTTGGTAGAATGCTGACATCATACTTTTTGTTTCTAGTATAATCTTGAGTACAACTGTTTGTTATCAGAAAATGACTTAATCCTAAGCATTGTTGGTAACGTTCCAAACATTTTAACACTCCAAAACTATTTTGACTTGCCTACAAAAAAAATCAAACTAAAAACCTCCCTCAGTGTCCCCTCCCGATGGGATGCAGGCTCCCCCTCAGACACTCAAGTTTGCAGATGCCTAAGGCTCTTACATAACACGGCCTTGGATTGACCCAGAACCTGTGAACATCTTCTTGTATATGTTAAGTCATCTGTGGCTCGCTTCAGATAAGTAATACAATGTATCTGCGATGGGAATAGTTATTAGATTTATTTAGAGAGTAATGATAAGAAAAAAACTTCTGTGCATGTTTAGCATGATGCATTTTGTAAGGGTTTCAACCCATGTTTGGTTCAATCCATAAATGTCAAGCCTGTTGAAACAGAGACCCAAGCATAATGATTGTTTTACTTTTACCACCTGCCTAATTATTGATTCATGATGATGTCCGGTTAAGAAGTAGTGGTCTCACACTCACACAGCGTCACAAATCATTTCATTATCGTTATCCTTGTGGTGATACCTGCTTTGATTCATGGGACAGAAGTGTCATGTTGCATTGCTTTTAAAGTCTCATAGATAATAATTTCAGTTACCGAGGCCTTTCCCACATGTCATCACACTTAATTCTTACCTCTCCCTGCAGAAGACTTGCTACTTCCATCTTACAGATGAGAAAAGTAATGGTTAAGGGAGAAAACCATCAGCTCAAAGTTGTACAGCTGTAATTGGCAAATGTAAAAAACATACTTCCTCTACCTGCAGAACCAGGGCTAGTTTTTCTGAGGGTTTGGTTTCCTTTATGTATAGATTTGTTTTCAGACTCAGTAGCTTTCTGCTGTCAAGCATTGAATATTCTTATCTTAATTTCCTTTTGGACTTTTTATAGCACTTAATTTATCTATTTATCTGGTATCACATAATCATGTACCCAGTTGATTTAGTTGCATAGTAAGATATTACTTTTAGTCTTTGTCTTTCCTTCTACAAAGTGCTAATTTGTCAATTTCTTCCTCATACAGCTATTGAGATAATACCTAATACAAACGTATATATTTGTCCATCTTGTATTATAAGGTGGCTCCCACATAAGAATTCAGCAAATGCTAACTTATAATAATATCTCTCAATATTAGAAGGAAACTCATTACTTCTTTCCAAACATGGCAATCAAGTGTCTTTATTAATATAGACTCTCATTATTTAAAAGCTGTTCGAAATTATAGGTTACCTCATATTCATTATATACCTCCTGACATTCAAATGTCATCAAAATGCACAAACTGGTGGGTACAGAAACTAAATAAAAAGGCACTGAGGTCAGATAAAAGTGATACTGAGGTCCAAAGAAGTCCTGCACTCCACTTAGTGACATTAAATTCAGAACTCCTCTTTGGAGAGTTTTTTTTAGTTTGCTTTAGTAGAGCAGATGAACTTCCCCAGCAGAGTAGAGTCAGATGTGCGACCAGATCTGGACAGCTGAGCAGGCCCTGTGGTAACTGCAGGTCTCAAAAACCATACACTGGCAAAGAAGCCGCAGGCAAGAGGCTCCCTCACCTCCATCCACCTTCCTTTCTTCAGAGAAAAAGAACAAGACAGCAGCCCTGTGCCTTTCCATCCTGTCTTCAGCCTTTGACCCTTTTACTGCTTACTAGAAAATTTCCAAAAGCGAAGACAAAAGATACTTCAAAGATGCTTCAATTTCCATGCTTTAAAATACCTGCTGAAATTGTGACAGCAGTGTAGGAACAATCAACTAAAATGAGATCCATGAATCAGCAGATACAATTTATGACATTCCTGTTTGCTTTTGTCATAGAAATGCAAAGGGATTTTGAATGTTGTACTGAAAATAAAAAGTCTGTGAACTGCGTGAATTTTTTTCCCTCTATGTTGGCATTGTCAGGGATCAGACTTATAATCTCAGATAACCACTATAAATATGAGGATCTTTAATTGTCAAATGGAAAGGAAATCTGAAGTCTTGCAGGTGTTACAATAATAAAATGTGCCAGTTACAGAACTTGGTGTGTGATAACTGCTCAAACACGATAGCTCTTATTATTATCCTGAAATATCAATCATGTACAACTTGAGCTTGCAAAATAAAATGATATTGGTTTTCACAGAGCAATCTTAAATGTATGAACAAAGAGTTTCTTGTTAATCCTTGGGAAAAGATAATTAATGATCTGCTTGCTCCTAAATAAAATCAATAGCTATTTTGGTCCTTGGTGTACTTGGCATTTTGTTAACTTTAATTACTATCTCCTCTGGCTCCCCAGAAAATTGTCTTTTCTTGGTTGCCATGGGACAGGGCTAGCCAGAATTCCAATAAAATGCATCTGAAAATCAACCCCACTCTTGTCACCAGTCCTACTTCTTCAGTGGAGCACAGCAAGATGCTTATCTTCTGTACGAGTGGCAGGAGGGGAGGGATAGTATCAGAAAGTGTCAGCTTAGTCTATTTTCAATTTCTATAATTTAATTTGCAGTAGCTTATCTTTAGTAGTGTGCATCCTTTTGTGATGCTGCCTAATGACTTACACATTTTTCTCATGTACCTCATCACAACACCTCCCCACATTTACTGTAGATCTGCAATTTTTAAGATTGGCTTTCTCATCCCATCATGGTAACTCTCATCCTTATTTACTACATTAAGCTGTACTGAGTACTCTCATGTAGTCTCCTGTGCTATACTCTTTCCCTATCTGCGCAGAAGTGCAGTGTAACTCCATGATTAGTATCATGGCTTCTAGAACCAGATTACAGAGGATTGAATGGATGCTGGTTCCACCACTTGTAACTGTGTGTCTTCAGTGTCTCATCTGTGAAGTAGGTACAGAAACTTTTATGTCACTGAACTGCTGTGAAAGTTAAACTAATTAAATAGTGCACAGGTTTTAAAAAATTGTTCCTCATTCCTTTTTTTTTCTTTTTAGGTACTTTTGAGTAGTTGGTCTTTAAAGGCATCCCTGTCTCTAGTTCTCAAATTCTGTCCTCACATTGGTTGTCTCTGCTACTATCACAATCTCCTGGATTTCTGATTGAAAACTTTTCATGGACACAAATTCTTTGCTAACCTGGTCATTCATATTTTTAATAATTTTTTCATCTCAGCTAGCTTTTGATTAGTGTCTTCTTAAAGTTCCTGGGTCATTTTGGTTATTCCTCCATCACTTGTTGTTTAAACCTTCTGTAATCCCACTGACTGCCTCTTTGATCTGTTTTCTAAACGCCTCTGTTATCCTTTGGAATAACTCAGGTGTTTGGATTAGCTCATTCTCCCCTCAATGTCCCCTGGATTGGCTTTAGGAGTTGGGAGTTTGGGGAGGTATTTTGTTGCTTTGTCTTCTAAAGTTTCTGTTTTTTTTTTTTTTTTTTTTTGGTGCTGGGGTTTGTGGAAAGACTTTGTTGCTAGGATAGAGATTGCTTTAGTTAGATCCTTTTCAGTGACGTACTCTGGATGTGGCTAACTATAGTCCTTTGCCTCTGCCCCAAGATCTGTCCACATCCATTAATCTGGTAGGGTAGGATGCAGTGAAATTGGTCCAATACCAAGTTCTCTGGAAATGTGCCTGCCTAGTAAAGAAAGAAAGACCAATAAGTGTATCTTGTTATTGACACAATTTCATTTATTACCCCTGGATAATCTTTTTCAATATACTAATGACCTCCCTCTTTCTCCAGTCTGTCTGGAGATGAAATACCTTCTCCTATAAATTCTGCTTCACAGAACAGTGCCATCATGCAAGTGTTATTTGACCCAGAA
Source organism: Dolichotis patagonum (assembly GCA_004027295.1). Taxonomy (NCBI): domain Eukaryota; kingdom Metazoa; phylum Chordata; class Mammalia; order Rodentia; family Caviidae; genus Dolichotis; species Dolichotis patagonum. The sequence continues at coordinate 198,026 of PVJX010000626.1, read as the reverse complement.
TCTGGGTACCATCTTAACTCCTTCATCGCCACATTTACTAGGTATGATGTCTTGTCTTCTAAATATCTTCCCAGTGTGTATCTTCTAACTTTAGTTTTTATTAGTATATGTTTGTAATAAATAATGATTACTTTCGTTATGGGGAGCTGGTCCATGTATATGACACATCTTAATTTCCTGAGGCTAAGTTAGCTCAAGCCATGGATATTATTTAATACTTTAAAACTTTTGCAAATGACTCCCTCTTACATTGCTGCAAGATTTGATCCTTTCTTTTTATGGTTGCTAGTGTACAGAATCTAGAACCAAGGCCTGAATCTGTTATTCCTTGGACAGAAATCTTCCAATAGGCTACTAATGTTGGTAGTCAAAGTCTAAACCCACAGCTTGGTTTTCAGACTGTAGCAGTCTGGCCAAAGTCTGAGTCCTGCCAGAAAGTTGAGCTCCTTGAATTAACTATATTCTCTCAGTGCATCGTGAACTTTCTCAATCTCTAGTACTTTGCACATGTGGAATGTTTTACAAGCAATGTTCCTGTCTTTATCTTCTGTCTAGGTAGTTGATTCCTCTTTGACCATTAGGATTTGAAACTGACAATAATTTATCTTTGAAAACTTGCCTTTATAATGCCCAATAGCAGGATAAGGACCCTTTTTAAGTGAACCCAAAGCAGAGTTAATACAAAAGTTTATTGGCTGTGGAGTGAAGCTGCCTAGTTTGAATCTTGTCTCTTTCACTGACTTGTTTAATAAGCTTGGGCAACAGTATTTTAACCTCACTGTGCCTTACCAGTGTTAAACAGTACTTCCCAAGAGTGGCGTGAGAGAAGGCCATAATTGCTTCTGTTTTTTGTGTCTACTCTGCTTTAATGTATTTATACTGCTATCAGTATAATAAAATATCATAAAATAAGTATCTGTTAAGCAATAGAAATTTATTTATCAATGCTTTGAAACCTAAAGTTTAAGAGCAAAGGAGCAAGGGCTGGGAATTTAGCTCAGTGGCATAAGCACCTGCCTGGAAAGCATGAGGACATGAGTTCAATCCCTGGTACCGATAAAAAAAAATTTAAAAAAAGTAAAGGAGCAGCACGTTTGCTGTCTGAAGAAAGCCTATTTTCTAGTTCACAGATAGCACCTTGTAGCTGCGTGCTAACATGGAAGAAAGTGTGAGCTTGTACTCTGACGTCTGTTTTCTAATGGAACAAATCCATTTTCTGTCCTTATGACCTAATCAACTCATTGTGACCCATCTCCTAGTATATTCATCTTTGATGTTAGGATTTCAACATATGAATTTGGACAGACACAAACATACTATGACATACTCTTTTGCAATATGACGTTGTAATTTCTCCCACTGAAATTAGGCTATTCCACATCCTCCTGCCCCTGCTCCTCACCTGGTGAATCTTGGCTGGTCCTGAGCCTTGTTATGTCCAATGGGTCTATATAAAATGTATCCAAACAGGTTAGAAAGTATCATAGTCAATGCCTGTTCTCTTGCTGCTTGTAAGAACTCTGCCACCGCCATCGGCCAATCTGATGGATGAGAGGAGGCCATGGGTCTGCTGTCCTCATAACTCAAACCACCTGGCTAGCATGGCAGTTGACTGTCTCATCGCCAGCTGACTTCAGATGCATGAATGAGCCTAGCTGAGCACAGCCTAACTCGGCAAACCACAGAATCATGAGTTAAATGAATGACTGTTATGACAAGCCACTGAGTTTAGCATAGGCTCTTCTATGGCAGACATAAGTGATAGGCCCACTTGTGGTGCCGTGAGCATTAGACACAGGGTGCCCAGTGAGTGTGGTAGGGAAGCATTCACTCAGAGCTGTTTCTTACTAACGTGGATCTGACTGCCAGCTCTTTGAGGGCAAATATTGTTTTCTCCACATCTCGTTCTCTCTCTATAGTACAGGATTTGGAACCTTTTGAAAGAAGGATTAAGCCTCCTTGATATTTCATTGATAAGCATAAATTCTCTTTATATACCAAGAAATCAAGTTTCAGAGATTAGTGATTTTGCTTATATATCTGTGCATTTACCACTTATATCACTATAATTCCTCGATAGTATTTTTAATTTCATTAAACTTTCACCTACCAAGAATGTTGAGCTAATAATATAAAAAGTAATCTACTACTAACAATTTACCAATCTTATGGCTACTTATGCAGTCATGCTGTTTTATCCATCCATGCATTTCTACTCTTAAGAGGCAATCAAAAATTCTTTCAAACATTTTTTTAAAATTTTGTGTTTTCACATTTTGACTCCATGTGAATGAGTGAGAGAATATTTTGATAACTTTCTAATCACTGGATAAGACTCAGACATTTGTAAAAAATAAGTAAAGGAAATAAAGTATAAATTACTATTATATTGGTCAGATTTCCTCTTTGGTAAAAATGCCTGACATGCACAATTAAAAGAGAAAATGATTTTATTTGGCTCACAGTTTTGGAGATTTCAGTCTATGTTTGATTGGCTCCAACACAGGAGCATCAAGGTGGATGGGTGTGTTAGAGCAAATTTGCCCATTTCATAGTGGCCAGGAAACAGAGTGTGGGGGGGTATCAGAGAGGAAGGCGTAAGGGACTAGATATACTCTACAAAAGGTCATGTCCCATGAACCACCCAGACACAGACAGAAGTGTGTTTTACTAATCTCTGAACATCACTCAAGGCAATCACTTGACAGAATAAGCCATCACGATTCTTGTGTTAGATGATATAGTTATTCTGGAGCCCCTGTACTTTATGATCTTACTCTTTTATTACTGTCTCTAAATTCTCATTGATAACTGAGTCTGTGTCTGTGACAAAAAATGTACTTTTCATTGCACTTACACAAATCTCTCCAAATCCAAATTGCTTATACTATAAGCACACACCATCCCAATATAGTTAAGTTTTCATTCTTTGAACTTCATGTCAACATTAAGCATCCAGAAGGTTCTAGGCTTTTGAAAACCTAACTAGGTGAAGGGCTCGAGAGAATCTCAAGCTTCTTTTTTCTTTCTCATGGTCATTTGTTGGCAGGTAGTTAAATGACACCTGAAATTATACATCAAGTTCTTCAACTGTTTTGACAAGTGCACATAGTATTCTCACCATTCAGTTCTGACAACTGTCAGACTTAGTTCTGGATTATCCAGGTTAGGCGCTGGCTTATTTTTTTTTAAGATTAATCTAAAGTAACAAGTTGTTGGTCTCCCTACAAGACTCCTAATTTACACAAAGAACATTGATTTTACTAATACTTTTCACAGCAACATAAATTGAACCTATTTTCCCCAAACTGTTAATCTTATGAAAAATCTTAAATATGCTAAGTAACTTTTTCATCAGCAGTTTAACATAGTACTTTGGACTACACATACACACATAAAGAAATGAATATTTTTCCTTCTGTCTTTTTAAGAACTTTTTTAGACATTTTCATTCAAACTGTTAATAAACTAGCAGATACTTCCAAATAATCGATTTTTAACCTTCATGCAGTATAATGAGCAATTAAAGAAAATACAAGGATTGAAGGTATAAACTGACCTGGAATTTAATGAACAACCTGGAGATATGGGTTGTAGGCAAAAACATTTTCAACACAAACTTCATTAATGATATGAACTTTAAAGTGTTGCATAGCTGTCTGGCTAGGTAAACTAAATTTCCATTTTGAAGTAAATCCCCTAATCACCTTTCGTGCCACATAGAGGATGTAGCCAGTGGATTTCCTAAAGTTCACAAATCAGGGAAAATGCAGCTGAGTGAGATAATAACTTTACATTTTTAATATGGACTTATCCTGCAGGACAAAGTTGCAAGCCAGATTTGAAATTTCATGCTTAGAGAATTACAGTTCATTTGGCAGTACTCCAGCTTATATAAACTTGGCAAGACTTATAGAAGCAAGTGCTGAAAGATGTCAGATGATGAAGGTTTGTGACCTGGTTGCATTTTACGTGCCTTATGAAAATTCAAGTAAGTCTCTGAATCTCCACAGGCTTCAGTTTCTTCATCCACTGCATGGGGAAAAACAAAATCTGACCTCTCTACTTTTCAGAGTTGTAAAGGTCAAATTGGGTACTGAATATAAAAATCCTACAAGAAGGTCAGAATTGTCTATGCTGTCTTAAAACTTTTACCTTGCTTTTGTTGCATAATGACATATTAATACTCCTTTTCACATGAGGATATCAGTGTAGATTACTTTGCCTGATCAGTATAATGCTGAGAGATCAGGAATCACTAAGAAATTTTCAGGTACAGTCAAAACAATGAACATTGTGCATATTTGCTGCGTGAAACCTAATGAGACAATAAACAGTTCCATCCATTTGAGCAGGGGTTGAGACAAGAGGCAAACAGGTCTGTCTCACTGTGGTAAAGCACAAGGAACTGACTGTGTTTATAACTGCAGTCTCCTCAACTGCCCAGTGAGCTCTGCATGGATCCAAGGAAGCCCCAAGATCCAAGGTATTCACCTGCATTCCTGAACCACTCAAGAATGTTCCTAAAAGGAGGACACTGATCCAGGAGAACTGAGGGGGACCCCAGATTCTGATTTCTGACAAGCCCTCAGTAGAGTCAGTGCTATGAGATCACGGACGCAGCTTTCTTACCTCAGGTGGAGGGTAGTGAGTACTTAGAGTACAGTCTTCGCTTATCTTGGAGGGCTCTGATTGCCATAACAAAATATCACAGTGCGCACACGTTAAACAAGAGACATCTATTTTCTCATAATTCTGAAGGCTGGAAGTTCCACATGAAGGTGGCAGGAGAGTTTTGTTTCTGACAAGATCACTTGTCCTAATTTGCGGACAGGTGCTTTATCCTCCTAAGGCCTGACCGCTGAGCAATCTTTCTTTCCCCTTTTACTAGGCCACCAGTCCCACCTAAACAATGAGAGTCAGTAAACACAATGTTTGATTGGTTCATCAGTAATCAGTGTAACAAATGTACCACCCTGATGCAAGGTGCTGATAACCACAATAGGAAAGGGGCAGTAGAAAAAAATACATGGGATTCTACATATTTTCTGCTCAGCTTTTTGGGAAAGCATTTTAAAACTCCTCTAAAAGATAAAGTCCATTAATTATTTTAAAAATATAGATTCTGACACTACACCTCCCTAAAAATATGCCACAATGACTCCATCATAAAGACTGGAGAACAGGAGAGCTAAAACCAGCTGTTGAGGGGATTCTCTTATATGCTACAGTTTGAGACCCATCCACAAGCAACTGGCAGCTCTAGTATTGTCATCAGATGAACACACAGCTTTAAATCTCAGCTGTGCCTCTTCACAGCTGGCTGACCTTGGGCTACATCTCTGAGCCTCATTCTTATTTTAAAACAAAATTAACAGCAGTTCAGTGAAGCAATTCTTCTTAGTATTAAGTGATATAACGGTGCATAGTTTTTATACAGTATAGGGCACATAGTAAGCACTTAATCAATATTGGATACTAGAAGTTTTCACTATTATTGCTTGAGTCCTGATGATTTTAGGAGAATAGAGCTGAAAGGTAAGGAGGGGCTTTTCAGGAAAGACCAGAAAGTAAGAGGCAGTAAAAGATCAGACAGGATAAGAAAATAATGGATAATAAGACATCAGGACAATAATAAACATAGTCCTGGAGGCTTGACAACATTCCCTGGTTTGTATATAGATTTCACTCCCATTACCTTATTTGATCCTGACAATGACCTTGTGAAGCAGAAATTCCCCTTTTTAACAGATGAGGAAGTAAGGCTTAGAAATGATCAGGCACTGTTTGCTCATTGCTGGGACAAAATATTTAACACCCCAAATTAAGGACAGAAAGGTTTATTTAGCTCACAGTTTGTGGAGTTTTCAGTCTGTAATCACCTGGCTGGAAGCCAGGGTGGCATGGCAGAGGGGCAACACTTCAAAGTGGCAGAAGACAGAAAAAGTAGTGAGAGCATAGCAGGGGTGAGGGGGTGGCAAGCCTGTTTTCCTCCCTTATATTGTAAGCAGGTGACCACCTGCCAGGGTGCCTGTAACACTTACACCATCTCCCTACCCTCTTCTTTCACAGGCTCAAGATGCTTACAAAACGAGGAAGGACAGGCCCCTGCTGAGTCTCATTTAGTTAAACTTCTAAACTTCAAGGTGACACAATATATCAACCATTATAATCCACGCCTTGTCAACTGGCAACCAGACACAAACTAGTTTCTAGATATAAAGTCAGGCTTATTCTTATCATTTCACAATTTGAGCATTGTAACACAGGTTTAAAAATCCTTAAGAACCAGTGTTAAGTCTTTCAACCCTATATTACATTAGAACCACAACATTCTTCCCCTGGATCCTGAAAAACTCATTCACCTTTCTATGCAAAAGGCATTTAGTACATCTACAAGAGTTGCCAATGTTCTAACAGTTTCAGCATTGCTGAAAAGTCCAAGTCCCACATGTCCTCTGAGATTTAAGGCAAACTCTTAGCTGTAACTCCCTGTACAAATGAAAACAAGGTTAAACATTTCCACATACAGTGGCACAAGATAAACATTTTCATTCCAAAAGTTACAAATGGGATTACAAAGGCTTGGGACCAAAGCAACTCCAAAATCCAGCAGGGCAAATGTCAAATCCTATAGTTTCACACTGAGCATCAGAAGCAATCTGTGGCAAATTGTAAGCTCCAAAGGATTTGAGTGGTTCCAATCCTATAGTTCTTCTGCTGGTTATAGCTGTATCAACCATTACAGACTCTTTCTGACAAATGTAGATATGGGAAATGCTAGAGTCCAGAACATCGTAATCCTAATCCAGAATCACAGTCTGGCTTCGTCATTAATGTTAGGAATTCTTTAGCCAGAGTGCTAAACTCAATCTCAGAGATACTGATTATTATTTGTGGGAAATTAACAAGCCAGGTCATCTCTTTGAGCTTCCATTTCTTCACTCATTCAGTATGGATCATGATAACACTTACCTCATAATGTTTTGTAAAGATTGAATTTCTTGAAATATTGAATTGAATATTTTGAGTTTACAGGACCTGAGACTGATATGGCTAGCATTTAGTGAGCTTACCCTTTCTGAACTCAGTTTTTAAATGTGCTCACTTGCGGGAACGCTGTGTATCCATGTTATGTGCAATGTAATGAGGATCATAGGAAATGGGAAACTTTGTGCATACACCTCTTGGGGAGTTGGGTAGAGGGGACATGATTTGCACAGCATCCAAGAAGAAAGGAGCATGGTGCTGACTAGCCATGCCATGGTCTGAGAGTCTTTCTCCATAGCTGTTTGGGACATTTGTAGATTCCATAAGGAGATAGAACAAGCAAGGCAGTGTCATTCTGGATTTCAGTCCCAAATATCAGAAATGACAGTAAATATGGCAGCAAAAAGATGACTTCCTCTGTAATATTTGGCAGTGACCAAAGATGCACATAATGAAATCTAAGCATGAGTGTCATAGTAGCCAAGATCATATGCAGCTAGTTTAGAAATTTAACATATTACACACTTCCCCAGGGCCATGTCCACTTCCCATGAGTTTGTTGTCTTCTTTATGGTTAGTTCAATGATCAGCACATAGTAGGACCAAAAGGGATAGTCAGTACATAAGACTGGAAAGTTGGTTGGCTCTACAGGGTATTGTTTATTTTGTAGGTGGAAAAGGACTTACATAATAGTTCCCACACTCTGAGGAAAGATGGCGTAGACCAGCTTAGACCATAGTGGTGACCTTTTTTCCTTGAGTTCACCATGATAAAATATGATGGTGGTGATAGTTAGGTATCATGATGATGGCTCTCAGTGGGCAGTTAGTATGTTCCAGGAACCATTCTAAACATTTTACAGGAGCTGCTCCATCTAACCTTTCTCAGTGGATAGACACTGAAGTAGACAGTGCTGTTTTCTACAGTTTAGAGGGAGCAAAACAAGAGTGTTTATTTTGCATTTAGACACACAGCTAGTTAACAGTTGGGACTGGGATTCCATCTCAGGCTGCTAGACCCAAATCCATCCACACAGATAGCTTCAGAAGTCATTAGATAAGAACAGTGGGCTGTAAAGCTGGGCAGGTTCCAGTGGTCATCTGCAGAGTAAACACTGTGTGAGTAGTTTCTGGAAAGAGTGGCTGCAGAATTAGAGGAAAATGTAGTTGATCAGTGAATTGGAATCCTGTTATATGAATTACTGGGCACATGACTCAAAATGAAATGGTAAATAAAGTCTGAGAGACTGGACAGAGAGGAACTTAATAAGCCACTTTATTAAGTCAATTTAATAAACGTTTGGGCTGCACATGATAAATACTCTGACCCTTTCTCCTCCTGACACTCTTTACTACAGACACCCTCCTGGCTGCTCAGAAACTTTTTCTCCCTTGCCTTTGCTCTGTTTGCTTCTTTTCCCTAGAAGTTCTTTATCATCTGAAACTCCCCTCGTCATCTCCTTCATTGTCACCTGGATTTTACTTAAATGTACAATCTTTCATGACTCTTTCCCCAGCTCTCTATGAAAGAGACGCCTGCCAGCAGAGCAAGCCAGTGTCTCTGAGTTACTGGCAGTGTCCCCTTGCACCTGTCAGTCAGTAGCTGAGGGATTTTGTTTTACTCATTATAGTATCCCAGTTCCTGTAACTGCATCTTGTACCTAGTGATACTGCACGTCTGTTGCATAATGTAAATTATGTTCATGGAAGATCAACTGTTTGCAAGGAATTTTGCTGTTTCCAGTGTCAATACAGTATTCTCAGAATAAAATCATCTCATAGTTACATGTGATTACTGTGTGCTAGGCACGCCCTAAGACCCGTGCTCCTATTGACTTCCTCGAATCCTCGGTACCACTTTACAGCTGGTGTAAATCATTGCACCAAGTCAACTGATTGGCAATTATGAAAGTAGGATTTGAACCCAGCAATGGAGGCTTCAGCTCGTTATCTTAATCACAAGCTAAAGGCAGAGCGAGAAGCATTAACACATGTCATAAGGACTCAAATAAGAAAATGAGTCACTTATGGAACTGCGGTAAAAAGCAAGCAGGAGCTTCTAGGAGAAAGCTTCTGGGAGAAAGACAAGTTTTCAGCTGGTGACAACGTGTCTAGCCAGGTGGCCACACGGAGAGTGAATGGTTTTACGCTGGGAAATGACTCCCACCCACGTCAGGGCCAACTGACTGTGAGCCTGAGAGTGGGAGGGAGTTTTAATCCGGTTTGCTCAGAAAGCTGGTCAACTTGACCTTTCTTCTCAGAAGAGGCTTCATACACTTGACACTCCAGAGCACAGAAGTCTACATTTTAATTTCAATTCGCAAACAGTAACCATGGCTACAAATGGCCCGTTGGTTTTTCCAACCATTCCTACTCTTGGTTTGGTTAAGAAGGCAAATGTTCCCGGGCGAGCAGTGTCCCCAGTAGCTGTCAGCGATACCTTGGGATACATACAGCTCCTAGGGCATCCGCTCCGGAAACCTTTTCCAATGTTCCACCCCTTCTCCAAGGTGGCCTTCCTCACCTGACCCCGTCCTGCTCACCGCGGTGTCTACAGCGTTCTCCAACACCCAGCCAAGTCGCATGACTGCTTTGAGCTTCCACAGGAAAGTTTCCCGTCTAGGAGTTCTGGCGCCCTGCCCAGGGTTGGAGAAGGGCATCTCCCCGCGCGTCCCTTCTGGTGTCCTTCGCACCCAGTCTAACTTTGTGTCGCGCTGTCTGGGCTGCAGCTGGGCGAATCTGAGCCCTGGGGAGCGGGCAGCGCGTCGCCTGCTACGGCGCGGTGCCCGGAGCCCCTCGCCAGGGCGCGGCGCTGCGCAGGAACGGTCCGGTCCAGGACCCGCCCGTATCCCGCAGCTCTGGCTCGCAAGGTGCCCTGCCCAGCCCAAGTCACGTCGGGTCTGCCACCGGCCGTCTGCTCCCGCACCGGCGGTAGCGCGCCACGCCGCCCCACGCCCCCACCCCGTGACTCCGCAGCAGGTGGCAGAGGCGGGGCGCGAGGGGGCGCGCTGAGGGGGCGCCCTGCACCCCGCCTGCGGCGCAGCTTCCCCGCCTTCCAGCCGCCCCCGCCGCCCGTGCGCCGTGCAGCGCCCCCTGCGCCCCCCGCCGGCCTCGCGCGCACCTGCAGCCGGCTCCGCGCGCCCTGCCCTCCGCCGCCGCCTCTCCGCTCCCAGCGCCGCGGACGCCCGGCTCGAGCGGCGGTGCGCTCTGGTGCCAGTCCCCGCCACCGACACCCCGGGGCCAGCGGACTCCCGAGTCTCACCCCTGCACCCCGCGTCCGAGAAGATGAATGTGAGGAGGGTGGAAAGCATCTCGGCTCAGCTGGAGGAGGCGAGCTCCACAGGCGGTAGGATGCGCTGAGCGCGGAGCGAGCGGGCGCCCCGCTCCCACCCTCCGCCCCTCGCCTGCTGAGACGGCTGCCCCTTCCACGGCGGGCGGGCGGCCGGGGGCGCTTGGTGCCTTCACTGGACGAGAGACGGGCACCCAGGCCGGATGGGAAGGGAGGTGGGAACGGTGGGGACAGGAGCACCAGGGAGACGGGTGCATGCAGACATCCAGGCTGGGGAGAAAGATGTTTGAAGTGTGTTTGAAACTCGCCTGTGGCCGGGTCGCCTGCGATCCTGTGCATACTTTTGCCTTCTCTGAAAATTTCCTAGGGTGTTTATGGTTTTGCCAGATGACTTCCTACCTTACACTTCCTTCTCCAACACCCGAGGATAAATGAACCCCTCCTTGTACTTTTCCTTGATGCTACCCAACATTCCTGCATTAGAACTGTATTCTTTGTACCCTGATAACCTGCAGGTGGAATCCAGCCCCCGTGGTATTCTTCGGCGGGAGCGTCTGACTTGTTTTACTGCTGTCCTCAGTTTAGTGTGGTCAGGGAAAATGGTTCTTCGGTGACACCTGGGAATGATTTATATGCAGTTCAGCTTGGAGAGGTGCTGGGCACTGTGCACGAGACGTGCCTGTCAGAGACATGTGCAGTGTGCAAAAGCGGGGAAAGGAGCGCTGCCCTGAGTTTGGCGGGAGCCAGGGCGAGGTGGGGGGCGCAAGCCCCCACCCCACCCAGAGAGTTGGGTTGCAAGCATTTGTTTCTAGGTGGCTGCGATGATGTCTGCAGAGATCTTAGAGGAGCCATAAATAGGACGAAGGTGGTTGTAGGGAACATGACAGTGATAGAGACAGACATTTCTCAGATTATGTAAGCTAAAGGGTCACGCGTGGCTACAGTAGTGTCATTGGAGTTTATAGGGTGGAAAACCTGGCCTCGAGGGTGGCAAAGTTGTGAGGAAGGCGGTTTTTATAGCTTTGTTTAGAATCTCGGGAAATGAAGTCGCTCCAGCAACTCAGTCTACCACCGGAATTTATGGACACGAGACACGAACACCCTCTGTTTCCCTCTCTTTTCCCTCTGATAGTTAAAAAGATTTTAACAGACAGGACATCTGTTTCTTCGGAGGGAGGAATTGTAAAAGTCGTGCTCCTCTATAGGCTGGGAAAAATAATGTGACTGTCTTTGAAAAAGTCCACATTTTACTTCTAATGATGTTTAGAGTTAGTTTTGCCTAGGACAGTAGCTGTCCACTAAAAGAACCAAGTAATATGTGGGAAATAACTTTTGAGGGATACTCATCATGTTTAAGAAATTTAACTTTTTCGCAAATTGGCATTTTTAAGTTATAGAAGGCTGGGTAGTTATTGGGTCCCGCGTTGAGTTCTTAGGGTCTCCAACTTTGCAGTTTTTTTACAGAAGATTGGAAAGAACCGGTGACAGCCTGCTTCCCCTAGGGCTGTGCTGATGATGGAGGAGACTGTGGTAGGAGCTCAGAGGGGGCAGCCTGTGGGGAGGTGATCTCAGGAGCTGGTGGCTTGTGTTGTTTGCCTCCTCACTGCTAACAGTTTTTTGGCTGCCCCTCATTTCTCATCTGCCAGATGGGGTTTGAATCAGCAAGTCGAGTCTCTTTACAGTGCTGTTAGTAGCCAGAATCTCCATAAGAAAGAAGCACAAATGAAATTACACTTGGGGAATATGCTACAATTAAAAGATTAGTAATAGAAAACTTACTACCATCTCTGGAATCAGCATGTGTTGGTTGGAGCATAGAAAGATGCTGATTGTATCTTGGCTAAGATGAGGCTCACAGTGAAGAGTTTGAAGTGGTTTAACACTTATTTCTTGAATGATAGCCACAAGTTTTTATAACTAATTGTCATATGATGAGACTAAAGGAATAATAAGTTAAGAGCATTGTTTTTTTTCTGGTTGTTAATGATAAAGAATTATGCTCCTAAATCTGTAATCTATGTTATTTTCATCCAATATATCTTATAGTACTTTGGTCCCTTGAGCTCATATTTGTGGTTTTTACTAATCTAGGGTAAAAAAGGCTGATTGGTATTTTAAAGGCTTGAATTCTCTAATCAGTTCTTGTGTGATTGCAGCAGCCCTTGACCTCTTGCTCCTGATTTGGGCATTTCAGTGGTACCTGGACTCACGAACTTAAATCTTAGTTAATTTAGTTGTCCAACCAGAAAGGTGGCATGAATTCTGTGACCAGAATAGTGGAGAGAGTTAAGCTCCTGAACCAAGCCTTCACTGTATAACTTTCTCTTGGATTTACCTAGAGGATAGGGAGTGAACAGATGACTTGATGGGATTGAAACAAAATTAACTGGAGGACCTAACTGGGAGAAATGTGTGAAGATGAGGGAGAAATCAGGAATTGGAGAGGTGAGTGTAGGTGTTTCATGGCTAGACTTCAAGTCAGAACACTGTGAAAAATAGTTTGCTGTGAGAAAAAGAAGAAAATGACATGAAACAGAGGAGAGAAGAAATGTTGGAAATGGTGGGAACAGAGTGGAGCTATGTTGCTAAAACCTTACATTAATATAGCTAGAAGTTTATTCCTTGTTCTTTTCAACAAGTGAAAGCATTTACTATGCTTAGAAGCATCATTTCTAAGTCACTCTAGTTGGTACTTTTAATGCTCCGGAGTACATAACATGGACAAGTTATGAATGACTACATCTAAGTAGAGAAGGCTTCTTATGAACTGGGGTGCTCAGACCTACTTTGCCTCACATTAGCTTCCATATGAAACCCAAATCCTGTCCAGGATATAGTTTTCATTTCATTGTCTCTTCCCATTATTTTGCTCCCTTGCTATAAAATCAAACATAGTCCTGCTACTAGTAGAGAGACACAGGGAGATGATAGTTGAACCATGCATTTGAAAGAGAATCAGAAATAAGGTCAAAAGAAAAAAAAACCTACAAAATTATTCATTGGTGTCCTTAATTTGTGCTATCTAACTTAGGGATGCCAGATGTTTTCTGATGTAATCTACAATGAAAAGAAGGGAGGAAATGCGTGCTCTGTAGTGTGAAAAATCTCTTCAATTTTGAATTGTCATTTGCTGGATGCACTGTGGCATCTCTTTAAGGCTGGTGTTTATTAAGGATAATACAAAATCAAATTAGTAATTCTACAAGAATAATAATGAAAAACTAACTTATTCTGAACCCTGAAAAATCTTTTCATTATACTAGGTATTATTCTAGTTTTTGACATACAAATGTAGGAGAATGTTAAACAAACATGATGAAGTATTAAAATTAACTGATTCCAACCTATTCTCCCACTTCCCAAACTGCACTTTTTTCCTAGCCAATGATTATGTCTTCTTTCATAAAATAAGGCAATAAGTGTTTTGGAAATTAGTGAGCCATAGAATGTAAAATATATGTGCAATATTTCTACAGAATAGTACAACTGATATGTTTGCTTATTGGAGATATTTTCTGGGGTGAAAATATATGGTCCTTCTTACTTACATTTCCTTTTATTTCTTTTCTTTGTCCTTATTATGGATAATAATACTTTTCATTATTTCATGATAGAATGTGCTTGTCACTTAATAACCTCCCTCCTTAGTGACTGTTTCAAGCAGATGAAAGTGTGTGTGTGTGTGTGTGTGTGTGTGTATGTGTGCAAGAGGGAGGGAGAGAGAGGAAGGGATAGAGAAAGAGAAAAAGATGTTTTGTTTGTTCAAGGGGCCATTAGCAATCCTGGGAATGTTTTAAGGTTGTATGATTGTACCTATTGCAAGTTTATTTACCCTTGGGCACCGAATCACCCATTTCTTTTTATGAACTGTTTATTTGGTTCAAGGTTCTAATGTATTTTTTTCATAGTCCCCATAACTCATTATGAAGCTTTGATGCCTTTATGCTTTTTACTAACGTTTCTTAGCTGATTGCGAGCTTTGTGAGAGCTGAGGAATTGTGTTCTGTCCACTGTCTCTTATGAGGTCTTGTGTGTACTTTATGCTCAACAACAGATGCTAAATAAATGTTGTCTTCTTTGCCTGTGATGCCAATGAATTATTCAGTTTTCTTTTGCATTACTCGTATTCGTGTTATCACTTCTCTTTCTGTTCTTCTGCCGGCAGTGTTCTGGAACTTTTTAATTCTGTGCTTTCTCTATACTTTCCCCCTAAGTAAACTGTTATCTTAATTTTTATCTTGAAGCACAGTTCCCCTTAGTCTATAGTCTTGCCCAGTGCTTTCCAAAATTACTGGACAGACATCTGCATGCCCTGATGGTCAGGCTCATCAACAAGTTTTAATTACAGCATTGTGGTATAGAAGATGGATTTGCTCTATACACAACTTGTTGTGCAGATTTTGCAGATGGTAGCATCATTTTATGAGGTATATAGCTAACAAAGGTGGAAGCATCCCCTTCTCTATGATTTTCCTAATTCTGTCTTGAATCAGAAGCAGAAACCTACTGTCCTTCCCTGGGTTTTATGTTTGTTCTTTCAGTACCCAGTTTCCCATCCACAGATAAGTTCTGAGCGTCTTTCCGGTCCATGATGGCTGCATCCTGTATTAGTAACTGCCATTCCCCATTCAAAACCTACTGTATTTACTGAAACCTGATTTGAGTTTTACCATCCTCCTGTGTAGCACCTTTAAATATCTTCCTTTAGTTACATTTTTGGAACTAAACATACCAATGCCTTAGATTGATACTGGAGCCTTCCATAATATGGTGACATAATATGGCCCTTCATTCCATTATTGTCTTCCATGACATTTCTAGGAAGATATTTTGGTCTAGTTACACTGGACTGATCTCATATTTTTACCCATCGCATAGAATTAACTTCCCGCACTAACATTTCCGGGTAAAACCTGTATATCCATCGGGCCGAACTCAAGTGCAGTGTCCTTCTCATGCTACTGTATTCATTTCTCTCTGATCTTTCCCTAAAGAAGCATCTTTTTACTTTGCAGAGATGGCTTTCTTTTATCTTGCTCCAAATTTCAGCAATAGGAATACTGTAGGCATGTTTGTCTCATTTGCACCTACTAAATTATAACTCCTCCTTGGCAAATACCAAATGTGAGTTACTCATTTTTATAACCCCAGTCAGTACTTGCACAATGCTTTACAAACTAACAGCTGCTTCAAATATTGTTAGTGAATTTAAATCATGTTGCCCTAAGGTCGACCTAAAAATAACCCAAAATTGCAATTTATATCTGATTGCCTGTTAGGCTGGAAGGCTTTTTCCTCATCTTTTCCATGCAGCAGACCAGGTCTATTAGTATAGTAATATGACACCAAGGTAGTTTCCCCAGAACTATAAATATTTTACTAATGCATATTGGTTGTGAAGAAGACCTTAATAGGTGCTCTGTGGTTTTTGTGTGTGGGTATTTAGAGTAATCATGATTATTGTCTTTGGATGTCTCTCACCTTGATGTCTTTTCTATGTGTCACCCACAAGATCAGTAGTCAGAAATGGAGGTGGCACATGACATGGCTGTCATCTCTCCCCATCCTTTCCCATCTTACAATTCAGACAGTAGAAAGATAAATATGATCGTGGTTTCTACACCTCTGTGTATTATGCTCTGAACGTGGCCTCCTCTACTCATCTGAACTGCCACATCTGTCATCATCAGCACCATCTTTGTCATTGTCTTCATCATGTGATAAATTCTTCTGTCATTGCAGTGGCCATGTAAGGGAAAGGAAAAATGAAAACATGGAGGCACATTTGGTGTCTACACGTCCATTTCCATAGTGTGCCTTCTGTCTTCAGGCCCGTGCCTTAGAGTCAGGCTGCAGTGGGCGGCGACTGTGCTGTCCCAACTGGTGCTCAGCCTCTTCACTCTCACACTGTCTCTTCTTCTTACCTAGCTTCTTTATGATGAGCTGCTCTATGTGCATATATGTGCATGTAATATTAAACGATCTGTATACAGAGGGACTCCATGTTTAAGCATAAAAGCTCTCTGCACCTTGACAACATAAAGAACAATTTGAACAAGAATGTCTACATAGATTTTTCTGTATTGTGCACTTGTGCTGAGTTTTCCTCCTAGGTGAACACAGCCAGGCTGGTTGAACGGCTGGCTCATGGGAAATAGGTTATCGTTTAAATACTTTGTGGGTATATTACTGACAGTTGGGAAATTTGTCTCCCCTATGTACTCCACCCCAGTATTTATTTAGGCAAAAGTAAGTAGGCAAAATAATTAATGGCACCAGTTTATAATTTTTGGCCTCTGTAGAGTTTGACTAGGTTTAGGGAATGTCCTTCCTTGTATTCAGGCAGCATCTGCTCATGAATAGTGAATAAAATGTCTTTAGGGAATTAGAACTGGCATTTTTCATAGGTCTTTACTTTTGAAAGGTTTTGGATGAAAAATAGACTTTCATCTCTAGATGTCAACACTTCTTAATATTTTGAAGGATCTTTTGAGTGAAGTAGTTGATTTAAGAAATGACATTTTGGGAGCCCAAGTGGGAATCAGAATCAAATTTGACTGATACAGTGACTACTGTAGTGTAATGACTGTCCTTACCCTCTGACACATGTCTTCTGTGTAGCAATGTCTACATATTGTGTTACAGATGCCAAGGTGTTCCAAAAAGTGTCCCCAAATCAGACTGTTTTGTTTCTTTATAAGAGAAGACATGGCTTTCAACTGTCTGCGTGGGGTTTCATAATAGTATTGGGCAAACACAGCACATGGAGCTGTTAAACTGATCCAGAGCTCAGAAAGGGTATTCAGCTAGGGGATTTGTTTTGGGTTATAATATTTTGTACTTTAATGAATGTTTGTTAGGATAGCCTGAGGTGTGACTTGAAAAATATTCTAGCCCATCACTATTTTCAGTGTTTTATATAGGCTAAGCATATGCAATATGCAATGAATAAAAGATACATAGAATGAATAAAAATATCTTACAATATGGTTGCACCAAAAGGTAGAGATACACACTTGTTCTTCCAGCCGTTTCTCTGTAGTACAAACTCATGCTCAGGTGTTTTCTGACAGCTGCAGCGAGTTCAAAAACAAGATAGAAAACCTCAACCAACAATAATGTAATCCTAGCAAATAGATAGCTCTAAAATAACTCTGTCAAACTGAGGCCTAATAACAAGTTTGACTTGCAGACAATTTTTAATTTAGAGAAATTTTAATTTAATTTAGAGGAAGCAGAATAGATAGAAATCATCATTGAGTATAATGTTGTTCTTCCTTTCATTCGTCATCTGTACAGTAGTAGAAATTAAATGCACTGGTAGCTTCCAGGAATAGTGTAATGATGAAATGAGTTTGATTCAGCAAATATTTGCAAAGACACTGACTGGTGTCAGGATGACTGAGATTCAGTTTTGCCTTCATAGAGCTTATTATTGTTTATTCAAAACATAGTTATTGAATTCACACTAGGTATTTATAGGTAATTGGAGGGAAAACAAATGACTCAACATGTTTGTTTGTTTATTTGTTTGTTTCTTTGGTCGCACTTGGGAATGAAGTGTAGGCCTTCACACTCAGCTATTTCCTCAGTTCTTTAGTTTAAAAAATTATTTTAAGACAGGGCTTCCCTACATCAGTAAATTACCCAGACTGAGCACCAATTTATAATCCAGAGTGCTGGGATTATAGGCATGTGCTGCCATGTCTGGCTTAAATATGTATTTTTAAGTTTCCATTCCTTAATAGAGTTAAAGATGAAGCCATATGGGTGCTTAAAAGCAAGATAACTTCCGATTGGTAAATGTGCCATTTGTTTGCAAACGAAAGTACACAGTGGTATTGAACTTGACCTTTTTCTTTTTGGGGCCCTTCAGAATTAGACTATCAAGAGAGCTGGGCTTGAAGATCTATACTCTTCCTACTGTTCAGATGCTTCCTGCTTTATATCTATTTTTCAACTGCAACACTTAGAGACATTTTAGCATTGACCAAGCCATTCTAAAGCCATTCCATAATTTTGGAAGTATATAAACAAATGTACTTTTTATGTAAAATGAATATGATTTGGAAGCTTGAAGAGTACAAAATGAGTAATAACTTCTGTTGAAAGAAAATGATAAAGGAATTGAACAGGCTCACCTCATTTATTCCTAGTGTAAATAATGTTCCAGTAAAACAGAGACATTTTAAATCAGTATAGAAATTTTAAAGTTAAATAGAAAATGTCATTCTGATTTTTTAATTTAATTATTTAGAATCAGTCATTTATTGTAGGGTGATGATTATATCAAATCTAGTACTGAAAGTGCTTGTAAAAATTAAATTTTGTTAAACCTCTCTTGCATCTTTTCCAAGAATGCTTAAATAACTCTTTCCATATCATTTATTTCCACCAAATTCCTGTGGTTTGAAGCTAGGTCTCTTCCTGCTGTGATGTATAGTACTGTATTATAGCAATCTATTACTTGCTCTTTCTCTCCCACGGTCCAGTTTCATCATCATTTTCTGCCAAAGTTGTGATCTCTGAGGGAGTTGGCATAGACGTGTGTATTTTTTTAATTTGAAAATTGTGAGGAAAGAAATCTTAGGAGGCAAGTATAAAACAGTGAGATTTCAGAACAAGGCATTGGATAACATGGAAAGAGGACAGTTGGTACTATGGAATAAAACAATTATCTAGAAACATCAAATGAGGGAATTCTCCTGCTGTGTGTTTATAAGAGAAAATCCATTTTTAATGGAGGAATCGTTGAGTGAGATATTTTTTAAAAGAGCCACACATCTAGACTGCAAAGCTAGAAGGGAATAAATACTAGCACTTTGAATGTTAACTCAAGCCTCGGTTTTCTGCTAATCACCGAAAACCCTCCTAGTTATATAATTTATGAATGTAGCTTCCAAATGAAAATTAGTTGTTAAAAAACTCATATTTTCAAAGTTATTGTTAATCTCTCAGAATAAGAACCAACAATGAAAAACCCTACAAACACTGCCCAGGGAATGTTGAACTGCAGAAATAAACTGGTAGAAATACTGCAGTTTTAAGCACAATGCTATTTGGCCTTGAATCTGTGAGCGTGAAATTGAGGCTTTTTATAAATGTCATTAATAGAATTTCAGATCTCACTGAGTTACAACTTCAGCCTTGGGCAATTTGTATTCTGTTTTTAAGAAATATGTTTGAGGTTGTTAATGAACAATCATTTATTTAAAATGCATTTATCAATCACCTATTATATGAGAGACACTGTACTAGTAGAGTAAATATTTGAGAATATAAAAAACAAGTAGGTTGTTTAGGGAATAGGAATTAAATTTGTAAAGTATCATTCTTGTCTGCCCCAGAATTCTGTTTCTCCTGATTGGTGTTAATTACATAGAGCAGGTAGTTTCTCCATCTTCAAAGCCATTTACCAGATGTCTTTCTAGGATTCAGTTGTATGTTCATGATGAAGGACATTATTACCTGCAATCTATGGCTTTTATGCAATAATAAACAAGAGATCATAGCATGCTGACCATAATCACATGGTATGTTAAATAATATTGGTTTCTCAGAGTTGCATATAACATTGAAAATCAGCATTCACCTGTAGACTGAATCATATCCTTATGCCTCCATGTTAGTTGGGGCTTTTCCAAATATGAGCTAATTTATTATTTCATAAAGCATATACTGAGTTTTTTGGGGTTTTTTTTGCTGAGTACTGGTCAAAGTACTAGAATGCAGGGATGAAAAGTATCCCATGAGAAACCTGAATGTATTTGAACCAGTAGACATGAAAGATGGAAAGTGCAATGTGAAAAATGTTGTGGTAGCACAGAGAACCCAGTGCTTGGGAAACAGAAACAAGTCATTCCACGCAAAGAGAACAGCCCACACTGGATAGGACTGGATAGGACTGGATGGGACTGGATAGTACTGGATGATACTGGTTGATGAGAAGAAGTTTCCAGGGAAAGATGGCAGGCGGGATAATCAGTGTTTTAGTTGGGGAGTATTAGTTTCAAAGTCCCGCTCGAGGGAACGAGGTGGTGTAATCAGGGAACCACAAAAGGTTATGTGTGGTGCAGGGAAGGCATAGGGTAGAAGAGAAGAGTGGGAAGGGAAGCTTGAGAGTATTAGAGGAGCCCAGAGCATGAACTAGAAGATAAATGCAGCAATGTGGACAGACGGGGTAAAACAACAGGCAAGGAGACCTCTCGTGCTACTAAGTACACGGGGGACATATTGAAGAGTGTGTTAAGGCATTGAACATGTGATAAAGAATAATAAATACAATTGAGATAGAAAGCAGAAGAGACCAACAGGATTTAATGGGTGATCAAATGATAGACTGTCGCTGGGATAAGGATTGAAGGAAGATCCTGGAAAAACATCTAGATGCCCTGCTTCAGTAACTGATGGGTGACGTAAATTTAAGAAAAGGCAAAATACACAGAATATTTATTTGGAAGAAAAGGAGACCAATATTGGATCTATAAAATTAAGGCCTTCTAGGATATCAAGGTAGAAATGATGTCAAACAGGTATCAGGCTATATTAGTTGGAATGAAAGACTGAGATTTGATTCTGTAGACAGTGGGGAGCCAGTTGAATTTCACAAAGAGTGACGGGGTGAGGAGCCTTTTGTGCATAGCTGTGTAGGCTGCATCCTCGACAGGCATGTCATGAAGTGGTTGTGGCATCTGTCTCGGGAACAGAAAACAAATGTTTAAATGAAGGTAAAGGTAGTGGGGATAGAAAGGTGAGCTGGCCTGGAAGAGAGAGATGGGATGTTGGTGAGTCAGGTCCTCGTGGTGACAAGATGAAAGGCAAGGAACACAGGAGGAAGAACAAGTTTTGGAAAAGAAACAATGTGTTCATTTTTTTAGGAATATTGATTTTTTAAGGAGCTGGGAAAATATCCAGGTCAAATTGTCCCAAAGGCAGTTGGAAATACAGAGTTCCAGTTTAATTCATTTCAGAGAAGCATACACTCTTAAGTGTCCAACTTTGTGATGGGCATTAGGGATGCAGAGATGAATGAGGCCCAGTCTTGCTCCCAAGAAGCTGCCCTTGGGACCCAACTTTGGGAATTAGTTGCAGGGAGATAATTGGAATTGAAGTCATGAGGTAGAATCTAGGGTTAGATTCATAATGAATAGGGACAGAAGACGAGTGGGAAACCAGAAGGACTGTCATAGCTGGGGAAGAGTTTGGCCAAGTGAATGTTAGAGGTCAGAGCCTGCCACATGAAAGCCCAAGATTTTTGACTAACGGGGAACAAAGAGTTTCAAAAACCCAGAGGTGGTCAACGCAGTGAGCTGCTGCAGGGTATTGATGGCAGATGAAGAAGGGTGGCTCAAGTGAAGACTCCAGGGTCAGAACAGGGTTCAGATACCACGTTCGCTATTGTGTCACCAGCAGGCCTCTCTGTAGCTTGGTTTCGTCTGGTGTGCTGGGCCTTGGCTGTTCTCCTGCCCCATATACTGTGTCATTTGCTTTCTCACTTCATTCAGGTTTTCATTAAAATGTGGAGATCTTCTCTGATGACATCATCAGAGATGCAAACACTTCTGCATCTCTTTATTCCATTGCTGCTTTCCTTTCCTTCATAGTTTTTACATAATTGAAAAGAGAAAATGTATTTCTCATATCTTTGCATGCTATAATACTATATATATGTATGTACACTATATGTTTGTAGTTGTGTATTAATTTTATATATATTGATCTTCTAGTATTTTCTCTATTAAAATGTACTGCAATGTGTATTGGGCCATGAAACAACAAAGAGAACCTATTTTGCCAGTGTGCAGGAGTATTAACTGAACTAACAGATATGAAGTGCTTAGCACAGTGTCTGTAAAATCGTAGGGGCCCAATAAATGGTGGTAGTGGTCATTTCTTTCATTATGTAGCCTGAGAAAAAGTCCTTTAATCATTAAGATGGGAAAGCAGGAGAGTCACAAGTTTGGGGGTGTGTGGGAGGGGTGAATTATGAGGAAGGGATAAATCTGGTACCCTCGTGTGAGTAAGAAGTTGTCACTCCAGCAAGTCACTGGTAAATTGAGATTCGATGAGGTTAAGCACCTTACCTGGTTAAAGAGAGAGACATGTGAAATAGAAATTACAACATGGCAGGCCCTGTGATGGCCCCAAGCACAGACTGCTGTGGAAAGCAGGTGTGAGTCAGACCATGCAGGCTGGGCAGGATCAGAGCAGACTACCTAGCCTGGACGGGGCTGGGGGATGACAGCGGTTGTGAGCTGTTGACTGGGAGGGTGGGACTGTTAACCAAAATTATATGTCCAGAGATATTCTGGCTCTGTACTGTGTATCCTTGTTGTTTTACTCTCCTTCCTGGACAGATCAGGACTGAGAAACAGTGAAGAGTAACTTGGGATGAACTGATATAGTTCTTGGAGAGCTGGGCTCAGCTCAGCAGTGTTAGTGTTTGTTGTCCTGTTAGGAGGCATGTGGAGATAAAGGACAGATGAGCTGAAAAAGCTCCTTGTGGGTTTCTGCAGCAGGGATTCTCAACCCATGGTACCAGTCAGTGATCTACCAGCTACCAGGCTGCACAGCAGGAAGTGAGTGGTGGGCTAGCGAGGAAGCTTCTCAGCCACTCCCTGTCACTCCATTACTGCCTGAGCTGCTCCTGCTGTTAGGTCATGGTTGCATTACAATCTCCTGGGAGTGTGAGCCCTACTGGGAATGGCACACGTGAAGGGTCTAGGTTGTGCAATCCTTCAAACTGGTCCCTGGTGTCAGAAAGCTTGGTTCAAAGTCAGTGCAGTCTAACTGAACATACTAAGAAAGAGGGAATCTTTATACCCAGTTTTATGAGCCAGGGAAAAGCACCCTTAGTAATGGATGGGGTTGAATAGAAATGAAAGTAACCTGCAGAGCATCTGGGACCTGGTGTTGAAGGACTGCTGGAAATGATCAGTGTGGGCAAATGAGCATCAGGTAAGAAGAGTTTGGGACACTCTAGGCATTGGAAGAACAGTATACAAATAAACTTTCGAAGGGTGCATCTCATCCCATCTAAAGCCATGATTTTGCTGTGGATAATTCCCCTTATACAGATGTCTTCCTTCTCCTCCCTTTATTGCTTGGTCTTGCATCTGCATCTCTAATGACTCCAGAGGACGTTGAGCACAGGCAGTCTTACCGCGACAAAGAATATATATTGTATTTTAAGCAGTGAAATCCAACAATCCTCTTTCCTGCCAGGATAAGTTATGCATCCTTTTAATACTGTTCCTTAATGAATGCAGTTTTAATTAATTGTATGATGTCTGCCAATCTAGAGTAAGGAGATTGGGCACACTCTGAGACCCATGGGGGCACTCAAATATTAGTTGACAAATGGATAATGAAGTGACTTTTTGTGTACTGATAAAACACAGCCCAGTATTGTTTTAACTATAGATAACCCTTATATTTCTGCTGTTATCAAATGCAGTGAACAAACATTTAAGGAGCTCTTTCTCTCTCTTAGTTTCAGAACACATTTACCTTAATTTTATTGCAATCAATACATTTATTTAGCACTTCATTAAAAGTCAAACATTGTATTGGCTGGTTAGGGGGATACAGGTATCTCCTCTGTCCTGCAGATAACTGGAAAGGGGAAAGGACCTTAAACAATACAGTAGGAATATACCAAGAATTTCAGAACAGTGAGCACAGGAGTCTATATAAACATGTAAGCAGAAACGTACTATATTGTAAGGATCAGAAAAGAACTTCTAAAAGGACTAGAGATTAAACTGATATTTATTTTATACTAAGATATAGGAACAAAGGGAGAATACATACCTGAAGAATTATGAGGGAGAGAAAGAATGATACAGACGATGCTGGAGAGACATATAGGATCAAGATTGTTGAGGGTTAAGAGTATTATGGACTTGGACTTGATCTTATAGGCATTTAGGAGTGACTGGAGATTTTAAGCAGTGGAATGACATAATTGGTCACATTTCATCCTCTGGCCTTGCCCCCGACACTTAACAAAAAGCATTAAGGTAATTGTCCTGGTTATCATCAAATTGGGAACCACTAATTCATACCGCTTGCATTTTGCAATCTAGAATCATCATCTTATCCTTTCTACATTTGTGTTCTTTCCATTTGCCTTTCCCCTGCTGCCTAGCCAACCATCTGAAATCTGACTAGCTTGTTATTTAGAGCTGACTGCTGGTCATCTGGTGTATAATTCCGAAGTCTCCTAAGTTTTGATCGCATACTCCTACCCGTAAAACTTTGGGGACATATACTGACATTTTAATGTCTTTCTTCAGAAATTATACGCATGTACTTACAGAGGCATGCATGGTAATTCACAAAGCTTAACTTCTTTTATCAGTTAATGGTGGACATGATAGAAATAGGAGTATTTATATTCCTGTAGCCAGGTGTATACATCTAGTGGCTACTACACTTGGCTCAAGAGACCACTGGTCTGGCTCATCCCCTTCTTGAAAGATCACCTTGTAAATAAGACTTGCTCCTTTAATTGACCCCAAAATTTGATCTCTATCAACATGCCAGGAAAGTGATACAGGTAACTTACATGCAGGCATTTCTGTTTTGTTAATATAAAGAGAAAAGTCAATTTACAATTAAGCCTACAGTTATGATAGGCAGAGACATATCAGCAATGTGAAATTTTATCAACAGTTTACCTCCGCATATACTTAGGGCTCACTTGTACAAATGTCACGTGTAAGAGTAGTATTACTACCCTGCAATGCTGTTAACCATTCATTTTTCTGAAATGCTTCAGGCCAGTCACAGCTGTCCCCTTTCCAACTGAAAACTTTCCTTCATTGTCTGGATTCTCTTTTGTTCTGGCATCCTCTGTGTATTTCATGCATGAT
Source organism: Dolichotis patagonum (assembly GCA_004027295.1). Classification (NCBI taxonomy): domain Eukaryota; kingdom Metazoa; phylum Chordata; class Mammalia; order Rodentia; family Caviidae; genus Dolichotis; species Dolichotis patagonum. Next base: position 172,871 of record PVJX010000626.1, on the reverse strand, counting down.
GGATGTGCCAATTCCAGAGGAGGCTCACTCCTTCTCTCTACAAATATGTAGATACATGAGACACACATGTATCACTGCTGACTAAATTTTAAAAAGGCACATGGTACAGGTTATAGCAATAACATATGGACATTTTCTGACTCAACCTTGGAAAGCTCATCTGTCATTTCTATTTCTCGAGTCCTTGCAGTAAGGCTCTGCCATCTCCTGATTTATGAAACTCTGAGTCAACATTATCTACCAAACAATAATGCGCAGTTGCAGATCTTATCTACAAGTCTTCTTGGGAAGATACTGTTTTCTTCAAATTATTTCTATTTTAATTGGTTACATGGTAATTGCATGCTTGTGTGCTTGGTGCAAGGAAGTGAAGGATGGGCTGTAGTTAGAAAAGACGAGGAACAATGGTATGCAAAAGCCACTATAACCACAGTTAGTTCTCCAATGGCCTTACTAATAATTTCAACTAACATCTTTAAACTTTTACTTAGATTTATTGGTAACAATTTCAGTTCCTGGAACTTAGATTCTAAATATCTAGAGATGGTATTGTGTGTTGTGTATCCCATGAACCTAGAACAGGATTTGCTGATAGTGCAGTCTCAAATATGAATGAATAAGTCAGCATAAAGATCTAGCTCCTGTTTGCATTCTACTGGGAGACAGGAACCTATGAATAAGTAACTCTCAGACCAGGCACTTGTGAAGGCACTTGTGAAAGTGTGGAAAGAGCTGTTTACCTACAAAGCAGACAAATGGTGTCTCAACTGGATCTTAAAAATATATATATTAAAAATCAGTTAGAAGAGAGAGAACAGTGTTTAGAGAAGTAGTAACATTTGTAAATCTCCAGAGCTATGTGAAATGCAAACCACATTCTGGACCACCAGAAAGGCCCAAAAGGCCTGAATATTGGCAGTGGGAAGATGTGTCTAAAAGCAAAACAGAGAGGGTAGATGATGTTAGGATGTTTCAATCCATTTATGACTGAGGTATTTAAACTAAAAATCTGTGTTCTTTTGCATAGCTTTTAGCCAAGGAATGAAAATTATTTTTGTTTGAAAGGAAATGATGGCGGTTCCAGCAAAGTCTGAGGGGCTGTGTAGTTAGAGGAGTAGTATAGAAGTACTTAAAGCAGTGTGGTGGGTAGAGAAGAGGTGATAGGTTCCAGAGGTAGAGTAACAGGTATAAACAGTAAAACAATATGTATAAGAAGATGAGGATAGAACGTATGAGGGAGCTGTTTGTGTGTCGCTTTAATCTGCAGTGACAGTCCTTGAGCATATGCTTGTTTCAGCATTATGAGATTGAAATATTCACAGAGAGGGCAGGAGACAGCAAGCTGGAAGGGGTAGGTATGTATCTAGGTCTCAAAGGATTCTAAAAATACGATGTAGGAGGTAGGGGATCGCAGGTAAAGCCAACAGAGGTCACATAGGGGGAGAAGAGAGTTCAGAATGGATTGTAGGAGGAGGCTGACTAAAAGGCAGTGGCTGTGCCATGGAGAGAGCACTAATTAAGAATCAGAGATGGCGCATAGAGGGAAGGAAAAGAAATGGCAGTCAGGAGTAGCACTGTAAATGCCAAAGGAAGGGAACTTTTGCAGTTCTTGGTCAATTATCTTAAGTGCTTTGCATGGTTAAGTAAAATGAAAACTGAAAGGAGTTGGCAGTTAGGAGGTTGGAGCATTTTAAGTGGTGCAGAGCCAGGTTGCAATGAAATTGGATGTGCGTGAGGAAATGGTAGAAGAAAGCACAGACCGTGCCTCTTCAGAATTAATCTAGGGAAGAATGGGACAGATGGAATGGTGGTTAAGGGAGTAACCGCTGGTAGGTTTATTTTTATTGGACAAGAGGAGTTTGGGCAGCTTTGTAGGCATTGGCCTTGTTAGAGGAGTAGCAGGGCAATAGAATCATTTTTCTGTATCACTGTTATATTTCACATGCGCCATAGAGAGTGCTTATCATGCCGCGGTGCAACTAAGTTTTAACAACTTACACAAATACAGAAGAGAATGACGAATCATCAACATCTGGAAATTTCCTACCTAAAATTTCTAGTTAGTTGTTAACGTATTTTCTGCTAACTGTATTCATACAAAAGAAAGAAAATGTTAGCAACAGTGTGGACGTCTGTATTGCCTTTTAATCCTTGCCTTTTCTACCTCCTGCAGTTATGGCTGCTACCATGAATTGTCTATATATTCTTTCAGTTCACATTAATATTCTTTTATCTGCACATGTAAGTGTGTATTATCAGAGTATAAAATATTTTATGTGTGTTCTTAGAAGTACAAAAATGCTATATTTTAAGGTTTTTGAAGGTAATGTGTTTTTGAGATCCAGATGAATTAGTGGGCATATTTTATTCTTCCTGCATGCTGAATATTGTGTGTACAATGTTTTATTACTGTGTCTGTCCCCTCCGAGGGATTGCCCTGCTCTGAGTTAGGGACGCTTTGCTATTTGTATTCACAGTGCCTTAGTATGCACTGATGCAAGGCACTGTGAAGGCCAGGCAGGTTTGGGAAGGAGCATTAGGGCACTGAGGCTTTCCTGTGAGACAGCAGGGAAGAAGTCAGGTATTGGGAGGACTTCACACTTAGCAGCTTTAATATTCACAAAATAGGAGAAAAAATAATTTTCGGGATGGGAGAATAAGAGTTTGAGAAGTGTGTTATGGTTTTATATACTGAAGATTAATTGGAAGAAGATTGTCCTAAATAATTTCTATTTTTACAGGAGCCATGAATTTTAGGCTGTCTTCATCTTGGGTTTATGAATGGTTAGGATTAGATAACGGCAACTAAGTTTTAAAACATTGAGTTGTTTGCCACATGCTTCTTTTGTCCCCTAAAAATGATTATTTCTTTGACTGTTGGGGAGGACATGATGGCTTGTTATCTGATTACAGGGTATTTCAGAATTTAGATCAGTCTTAAGATTTCTTAAGACTGTTCATCTAGTTGTCATTTGGGCTGTTATTAAAGATATTTTTATACTGAGTGTGATGAATTAGCCAGTTTTTATTTAGTATAATCTATTTTGTATGTTAATAAACCATGTTGGTTTATAAGTTTCCCAGGCTGTGTATAAGTATTGTGAAGTTATCCAGCAGTGCCTAAGGGCTCTGGAAGATATTTCAGTGAATTAGGTCTTACTAGCTCAACCTAACTGTATAATTCATCACAGATCCAAATTAGAGGTTTATTCAAGATCCAAAGGGAAGAGAAAACTTCACTGTGGTTCAAATAATATATATTGAATGTCTAATCTAGACTAGGCACCCTTCCAGGCACTGAGTGGGCGCAAGGAACAGGGATCCAAAAATGAAGTTCATACTTTTGCTATTTTCATTATACTTGAAACCCATGGAGTCAGACGGCTTCATGAGGGATGAGTATTTACTTTGCCCAGTACGTGTCAGCTTTGCTTAAAGAGCATCTGTGTAAATGCTGCGGATCCCCACATCTACAGCCTGCAGGTCAGGATTATCATCATTCCGCAGGTATAGGGAGTCAGTCTCACAGAGGTTAAGTGTCCTGCTCCCAGCCACACAGGAAGAGCCAGAACGTGTATGTGATGCATTTAAATTCAGTCCATTCACACAAGTTCAAAGCCTTTGTTCTTCTTGCTCTTCATAGCTGTCTTTCATATTTACACAGAAGACTAATATGTCTTCCAAGATAATTAGAAACCAAGTGATATAACTTACATATAAAACATAAAAATAAATAAGTAAATTAACCATGTGTAGGTCATTCTGTAGCTGTAGTTTTGTAAATGCCCCATCTTGGAGTACTGTTGAGATGTTCCAGCGCTAAACTGGGTGGTAAACTTAGATCACACATGGATACAGGTATTCAGCAGCCATCACTTTCTAATTTGAGAGCCTCCTTTCCTCTGTTTTGTGGCTTCTTTTAATTCCTGGTTTTTGACAGTTACTATTTCTCCTTTTCCCAAAGAGTCTTAGGAAATGAAGTGGAGTGTTAGGAGATCTGTTGCTTTGGTGTGGCAGTAAGAAAAAGGGGTCAATGAGGTTCACATTTTGTCTCTGGAACTTGTGAATATATAACCATATATGGCTTAAGGTACTTTGCAGTTGTGATTAAGTTAAGGACCGTGCTACAGGGAGATTCTCCTGGTTGGTCAGGAGGTCCAACTGCTTCACATGGGACCCTACAGATGGCATTTCTTTCCTGCTGTGGTCAGAGAGAGGTGTCACTAAGAAAGAATGATTGCAGAGTTGTTGGCTCTGAAGATAGAAGAAGAAATGGTGTGGATCAAGGAATGTGGGTGGCCTTAGAAACTAGAAAAGAAGAATGAGTTCTTTCCTAGGGCCTCTACAAAAGAAACTAGACCTATTTAGTCTGACCACTGCCTGACTTCTGACTACAAAATTTTAAGATAATGAATTTTTTTTGTTTCTCACTATTAAATTTGTCATAACTCATTATAGCAGCATTATAGCAGTTATTTCACTAATACCCTACATTATTGTAAATAACACACTTAGAGAAAGAATATGTTTTTTTGGTGGATATATGTTTATTTTAAGAAAAAATATTTTTCTAATTCTTCTGAGCATAGGATGTTTCAGAGGTAGTCACGGAGTTAATAGTCTACAGGGCAGAGTTCTGGAGTTCAGTGGAGGTAGGTGTAATGGTTACTTGTAGCTGAAGATCTAGGAAGACAGCTTGTTCGGTTTATTCTTCCTGAGTCTGACATTCTTTGTTAAAGTGATGGGTATTAAGATATTTAGGATTGGGAATTGTAAAGTATTTATCCCAGTGACTTACACAGTGGCTGCTTAACACATATTCATGGTGATTATGAGGATGTCCTAAAGTCTTGGGTTCTTCCCAGTTATCAGATAGAAAAGCTATCTTGATTATTAGCATCCACAGCTGTACCCTTGGGCAAATTTATAGTTCATCTGCTGTGACAACTGAGTTTTCTTTTTTTTTATTTTGAAGGTAGTAGAAATATAACATAACAAGGCAGAATAAAGCCAATTGAGACAGTGCAGTGACTTTGGTACAGAACTTCACAGCAGGTTACCAGGATAACAGTAATAGGTACCATAGTATATCTCATTATCTTCACAATAGTTGTCTAGTCAATTAAGTATAGCAAAATCAAACCAAAGGCAGAACATTATAAAATCAATCAAAAGAGAATATTGAATAGCATAAAGCAATTAATCATAATGAAAACAAAACTGAAAACATCCCTCGCTTTCAAAGAGAAGATAGAGGAGACCCCCCCCCATATTGGCTATGTTGCATACAGTCATCCTGCCAAGAGATGCTCAGACCTCTGTTCCCAGTTGCTAACGGGGGCAGGGGGAGGTTGGGATGTTTGATTCCAAGCCCGCAAACCAGTAGGCTCAAGAGACACTACTGGTTCTCCTCCTGGCTCACGCCAGAGGAAAGCTCTTACCAAGAGGGTGGGCAAACTGCTTCTTTGTGTAGGCTCCTGGGTTCCACCATGGCCGTGACCAGATCTCAGGGCCATTCTCTGGTTCTCAACTGAATTTTCTTTAAGAAATAGAACTGACATGTGTAGTAACAGAGCCTAGGCTTCGGACTAAGGGAGAAAATGCTAAGGTTTGAATCCCAGCTCCATTCCTTACTCACTTTGTGACTTCTTGTCAAGAGAGTTAACATTCTAGCAGTATTTTAAAAGTCAAAATTGTGTGAGATAATGCATGAGAAGCTTTTATCAATTACCAAATAAGTACTGGCACTCAGGACCTATAACTATCTCCATCCAGTCAACTACTTTATAGAAATCCTTTTCAGCTTACAAAATCCTTAACTGACATATATAATTTTGTTCATTCAGTATCCTCCATGTGGGTCATAGTATCCCTTTGTTTCTTCTCATACTGAGGATTGAACCCAAGGCTTCTCCACTCAGCCACCTACCCAGTTCTTTTGCTTTTTCTTTTGAGACAAGTTCTTACTATTTTTTCCAGGCTGGGCTTGAAGCTATAATCCTCCTGCTTCAGCCTTCCAGAGAGCTGGGGTCACATGCATTCAGCATTGTCATGTAGACATTTCCTCTGGTGATATGGATATGGTAGACAAAAATGGAAAGCCAAACTAACATTTAAATGTTTTCTAATCTAGTTAGAAATTTGTTAAGACTTAGATACCTGACAGTTCAAACAGGAATTATAGGAGCTTTGCAGAGGCCATGGATGTTGCAGGTGTTCGGGGAAGGATGAGATTACAGTGGACGTGGAGGAGATGGACCTCTCAATCATACAGGATGGGTAGAATTTAGACAATACAAGCAAGAAGGAAAACTATTTAAAGTGCAGTGAGACAGTGGGGTTGAGGGAGGTACATGTGAGAGCCAGGGACCAGGCCTGTCTGTTGGTAGAGGATTAATAGAGTTTTCTTTGTACCAGGCATCAGAGAGCTGTGAGAATCCCTGGGCTCAAGCAGTGGGTGATTAGGAATAGGGTGCAGTGGGGGCTGGTATCTGGTGGCAGCTGTGAGAAGGAGTAGAAGTTCAGACAGAATGTATTCATTGCACTCTGTTTAATCTGACACCTTGCACAGTAATAATATAGAACTATACAAAATTGAATCACACAAGATACTGGAAAGCAGTGTCCTTGAGTTTAGTAAAATTTGATTTTCAAATTATAATGACATTGTGAGAGGAAGAAGTTTCTCCTTCTGTCATTGTCATGTTTGGGGGCATCCTTATTTGATTGAGATGTGAAATATGCAGTCTTTTCCTCAATTTGTAGAATTCAAACTCTGACTCATTGGTATATAACAAATGTTAGTTTTCTCTATTTCTCATCACTGACTTTGTTTCTCTCCATTCCGGGTCCTGTTGTACAAGGCGACATTTGAGGTTCCTCAGTAGTTTGATTGATATCAATTTCAATTATATTTATTCATTTTCATGTCTTTCTTTACCACTAAATGATGAATTTTCTGTCTCATTTTTCTTTGTATAGCAGAACACTTGGCACAGTAAATATTTCTTGATTGAATGGAGAATTAGCTCCAAAATGTATTTCTTGATTAATCTTAAAACCATAAGGAATATGAAACTAAAGTACCTTTTCTAAGCCACAGGAGCTAATAGAACTTTCATAATAGTTTCCCTAGTGGCTAGAATCTCAATAAAGTTACCTCCCAGTACACTAAATATTTATTGAATATCTGCAAAGTGTCTAGAAAGTAGGAACATTTCAACGAGTGCGTCAGAAAAGGTCCCTGCTCTCAATGAGTATAGATTCCTTTGGAGGAAATCAAGCAGCAAATAGATAAGACAGGGTCAAACAGGCATTCATGCTGGGAAAGAAGAAAAATGAGACAATAAACCAAAAGTAATGGGATAACTTTTGGAGGCTTGTGGTCAGAGAAGACCTCATGGCAGAGGTAATCCTGAGATCTAAAGAAAAAGTCATCTATGTGACTATCTAGAAGAAAACTTTTCTAAGAAGAAGGCACAGCTCATGCAAAGGCCCTTGAATAGAATAAACTAGAATGCTAGGAGCATCAGGAAGAGGAAAGAGGAGTTAGAATACAGGAAATGCATAGGAGAGATTTGAGATGCATCAGAGAGGAAGGTGGCAGCTAGGTCATGCTGGGAGAATCTTGGAGGTTGGAAGAAAGCATGCAGGTTTTATTTTATCTCTGCTAGGTCAGTGGGTTTTATGCAGAGAAGTGATGTGACATAGTCAGCAGTTTTTTAAAAAGTCACTTTGACTGATTTATGGGAAATTGACAGTGAGGTGGAAAGAAAAGAAGTAGGCAGATGAGTTAGGGTCCTATGGTGGTGTCCTTGGCGGGAGGTGTTGGAAACTCAACTGGGTGAGGGATGTCAGTACAGGGGGAAGACAAAGCCAAGGTCTGTGGTTCCAGTGGAGTAATCAGACTTGCTGATGAGTTAGATGTGAAGAATGAAGGACAGAGAGGAAGCATGGATGACGGCCAGTCCTTTGGCTTAACTACTGCATGGATGCTAGAGTTTAGTGTTGACACAGGAAAAAGTAAAGGAGGAGAGGAAAAAGCTGGATCTGGAGGTCCCATTTGACCCAGATATTCCACTTCTAGGCATATTCCCAGAAGATCTGAAAACATCATACCACAGTGATACATGTGCACCCATGTTTATAGCAGCACAATTTGTAATAGCCAGTTCTTGGAAACAACCTAAGTGCCCATCAACTGAGGAATGGATAAAAAAGTTGTGGCATTTCTATACAATGGAGTACTACTCTGCTGTAAAGAATGATCACATTGAGATATTTATAAATAAATGGACACGACTTGAGACCATACTCATAAGTGAAATAAACCAAACTCACATGTGTAAATACCGTATAGTTTCCCTAGTATGAGAGTTGGTAAGAGTATATAAGATTTTATGGTAATCATGAGTCCTCATCTCATAGCTTTGAAGCCTTTCATTGTTTTCATTCATCAGTTGGAATGGTTTTATTCTGTTTTCTTTGATTTTATTATATGTGATGCTATGAACAGCTGTTTTGAAGAGAACAAAACATTATGACAGCTATTGCTGATTTAATACCATCCTTCTTAGAAGTCCTACCAAGCTTCTATTCTTCTATTTCCATTATTTCTATCTATCACATTATGTCTTATTGGGATTTGAATATGTTTGAAAGTATAAACAAAATTTTTTATTGAAAATGAGATATTATACTACCCATTGGTCATTGTCTGTTATTTGGTTCAGAATGCCCTGTAATTCTTTTACTCTTTGAATGGTTTTATACTTTTTTGTTTGATATTATTGTATTTGAAACTATGCTCAACTATAGCAGAGAAAGAAATATTGTGATAGCTATTGTTAATGTCCGGTTGTCTTAATGTTAAGTATTGTGTTGCCTATGTTGTCCGGTTCCTATCTGCTCTGTACTGACCTCTTTTGTCTTATTCTCTTTAAAATAAAATGGAAAAAAAAAGAGAAACAGGGTTGAAAAACACCCCAGGAATTCAGTTTTGGATATGTTAGGGTTAAAATCTCTATTAGATGTGATTTCAGATTTCAAGTAGACAGATATTTTAGCTCAGAGAAGAAATGAGAGCTGACAAGGTAAGTCTCTGAATCATTTAATATGCATTTTATTTAAAGCTGATACATGAGATCACTCATGGCAAGATCATGGATAGAAAAAGAGAGGGATACACTCATGATACACTCCATGGCTGTATCTTGAAACTGCTTCACAATTAGAGATGATGTGAGGAAGGACCTAGCAGAAAGCATCAAGTGTGAAATATCAGAGATAGAGAAAAAAATTTCAGGAGAGTGTAGTGTCATGGAAACCAAAAAAGAGCAAGTAATCACTGAGTCAGATGCTCCTGGGAGTTTAAATTAGGGAAGCAACAATCTGTTGAATAAAAATGAATGAACATAGTATTAAAGCAAAGTAAAAAATGAAGTAAAGTTGAAAGAAATGTCACAGAGGTTAAGGTTGGAAAACTCAGGGACTTTAAGGAAATTATCTGCTGCTGTTGCCCTTGAAATTTAAAGGTGACTGATGAGAGAGCTGTCACTTGTCAGGATGTGGTACAAGTCTGTAAAACTCCATAGGATATGAAAAGAGAGGTGGATGGAATTAGGTTCTGAGAGGCTGCTGTTAAGCAAATTAAAGAATAGCTATGTTTCCCTTCTTTTTATTTGCAATTTTAATTTTTAAAAAATTTTATTAGTTCATGTCAACTATACAGAATATTAGACTTAATGCTCCTGGTACGTGTACATAGCATACTTTTCACTATTTTTATCCTACATGTTAATTGAATAAAAGCTCCCTAGACCTCTTGCTCAGCCACAATAGTCTTTCTTTTACTTTCATGGTATTGCTCTTTTTCCTTCCCCGTATTCTTCACATTGAACTTTTTGAATCTGGCTTATTTTACTTTGCATCATTTTTAAGTTTTACCCATTGCCCTGCAAATGGCATGGATTTGTCCTTCGTAGCTGAATAATATTGCATTGTGTATGTGTACCGCATTTTCCTTATGCCCTCGTCTCTTGATGGGTACCTAGGCTATTTCCATAGCTTAGCTATTGTGAGTTGTGCTGCAGTAAATCTATGTATATGAGCAGCCCTGTTGTATGTTGTCTTTAATTCCTTGGAAAATGCACCCAGCAGTGACACAGCTAGATGAACTGGTACATCTAATTTTATTTTTATTTTTTGGAGGAAATGCCATAATGATTTCCATAATGGTTGTACTGATTCACATTTCCAACAGCAGTGTAGGAGGATTTCTCCCTCACCTCCATATCTTTGGCAGCATTTTTTTTTTGTATTTTTGCTATCCACCATTCTGACTGGGGTGAGATGGAATCTCAATGCAGTTTTGATTTTCCCTAATGGCTGAAGATGTTAAACAGTTTTTCATATACTTGTTGACCAGTTGTACTTCTTTTGAAAAATGTCTTCAGTTTACTTCTCCATCTATTGGATAGTCTTCTTAACAAATTTTTGACTGTGAGTTCCTGTTGGCATTGCAGTTTATCTATGGTGCACTGGTAACCACTCAACAAATTCTCTTTTAAATTTATTGCCATTAAAAGGTTTTGTCTATTTTGGTATGGATTTAATCATTTGTATATACATTAATATTTCCACACATGATACATATACAGAATCAGTGTTAACAAAGATAGTACTTTGTGAAAATAACACTTTCAGGAAGGGAATAGATAGCAATCTTAAAAGATGACAAGATTTGTTAAAAGTGATCTTTGATCATTTTTCTCAGTTCTTCAAACATGGTTTTTCTCCCATATCTCCTCAGGCTTATAACTTACTTTGCATACACTATTAGACCTGTTTCTCACTATCACTGAAATCTCAACTATAGCCTCAATCATAATAAATTTGATTCACTTGTTCACTTAACAAAATTTCTGATCTCGATTCTGCCGTATTTTTCATCTACCATCCCCAATATGAGTGCTTTTTTTCCTTGCATATACACTGCTTCATGTTTACAAAATGACTTGTAGGTTCTCCCAAGTAGAAAAGTTAGAAAGTGTTTCTTTTACTGAAGTATAAAACTCCCTCCACTCCCACATTCTTATTTCTTTGGTTTTACTTGTCTACCAGAAGCTGCAAGGCCAATTGAGAAACTATGGTAGATGTGGGAGCACCATGATTATTCAGATCAGCTGATCATAATTCATCTCAGAAGCTGGGCTTATTGCCATTTAAATATATTCATATTTCTGTTAGCAAGGAAGAAAGGGGGAAATGATTGTTGGGTAGGCTAGTACTGCTGAATGCCATGCTTCATCCATTGAGCTGTCCTGTATCCATATCAAATCTTCTTTTCAACTGTATATTCAATATTGATCAAGCTACCTGTAATATGCTCACTTTCTCTGCTATATCAAGATTGCCAGGTAACTGTTTTCTATCACAATCCTAACTGGAAGTGGACTTTCCTAATTGGTTAAATGAGTTCAATGTTAATAGGCTCTCAGTGCTCTGAGTATGCAATTGTGAACTGAAACTAGATTCTCCCTTAGAAAAAGAGAATCAGAGAAACGTGCCATAATGTGCAGTTTGCAGTGGACACATCTTGTCCTGGGGATGGAGCTGTTAAAACCCTACTGTGATGTGAACTAAGCATTTAGTCAGCCCTTGGGCAGGGGAAGCAATCTGCTGTCATCACTTGCTTTTCCCGCTGGTTCTGTTTTTCAAGCTGATCTTGCTTATATTTCCCTGCGGTTCCGCCTGAGGTCAGGGGTAGAGAAGAAAGCTTTTCATGGGCTGTGACTGCACAGGTGCTGGTAAGTGGAGTGAGATTACAGGTTTTGCTTCAAAATGGATGAGTAGATTTTAGGTTCCCTTGGAAGTGCCTTTCCTTCTGATGCTGGGTATGTCTTCAATCTATTTGTTATGAAAAATTTATACCCTAATTACCATAGCCACTGAGCTTGCCTGGACATGATCTAAAGCCGAAAGTCTCTTATTGTTTAGCTTATTGGCCTCTTCCAATAAAAAATTAAAATTTATTTTAAATAAAAAGCACCATTATTCTATCTTTTCTAGAAGAGCACCTTAATATAATATGCATGTGAACTGACTATTTCTCCAGTCTTATCAGTGCCACCTTTTCCTGTGTTCCAGTTCCCCTAAATACGCTAATTGCTGTGGGCTACAAAAATAGTCCTTTCCCATCTAGAAAGGCTTCAAATTATAAAACCCACAAACCCTGAAGTGCCTATTGTTTCATGGTTTATTTTCTTCATTTTTATTTCTTCCAGTCTCATATAGGTTAATTTATCATATAGGACATTTACAAAGTCTGAGACGTGACCGTCATAATTTTTTCTAATACTGCCATTTTAGTGACAGGATCTACATCGCAAGGTAAATCAGGTGGTAATTTGGCAAAATAGCTTTCTTCCACTTGTTAAAGATATCAAGATCCCAGCCTAGACCTTGTGGTCTATTCTGTTCTTTAACAGACTCTATTTAGCCATTCTACATTTTTACATCAGTACTGTGGTCTTTTCCTAAGGAACACTTGGTGTTACTTCACATACAAGGAATAGTGTGTACTCCATCTATGAAATAAGCAGAATTTGAGATCATTTCTAGGGGAGGCTTTCATAAATGACTGTTAAGAGAAGTTATCATGGGTTTCTTGTTTTGCCAACCCACTACCCATTCATCACTATGTAACTGAAGCCTTCTTTTATTTTAGTTGAAGACCCATCCCTCTCCTATTTACTGTGTTAATAAAAGTATCCCTCAAGCTGCTTTAGTCTATCTGGCAGTTATGGTTTATGTCTAGATGTCCTCCTAGGTGTCATGTGCTCCTAGGTGGGATTTTTGGAAGCTGATTGAATCACGGATGTGTGGTACTCATTTGTGGATTAGTCCACTGATGAGTTTATAGCTAAATATGATGTTGCGAGGTAAAGTCTGGTGAGAGGAGGTGAGTTACTGAGGTGTGGCTTGGAAGGGTTTATATCCCTTTCTCCTCCTTTGATCTCTCTCTGTCTTTCTCTCTGTCTCTTTGTCTCTTTCTCTCTGTCTCGCTCATTCCCACCACTGTGTTATGACCCCTTTCTCCTCTGCCGTGCCCCTTTGACATGATACCCAGTCAGTGAATACGGACTAAAATCTCTACAAGCTCTGAGCCAAAATAATTCTTTCCTCCTTAAGGGTTGTGTGTGTTGGGTATTATGTCTCAGCCAAAGAGAAATAATGATGACTCTGGCAAAAGATAATATGTCTTCTCTGTCAATCAGGTTGCATCTGTGGAATAGGAGTTTAGCCTGAAATGTCACAAGAAGAGTATATGTGTTAAAGAAATTTGGGTTGAACCCTCATTCTGGATTCGATCATGTTTTAACTTCTCTAAGCATTGATTTCTTCCTCAGTTGAAAAATCAGTGTGATACTGTTTTTAAGGTATGTTATGTCTGTATGTCTTTGAATTAAATGAGTGATACATAAAAATAACTGTACCCAATAAATATTATTATTATTAATTACATGATAACTTCAGGCATGCAGAAGATGGACCAGAGAACAACAAATTTGAAGGAAAGTAGTCATGTGAACACTCTTGCATCCATGTAGTGAGTTATCAAAGATCTCAGTTGGTAATGGAGAGAGGTGGGGCGAAGACAATGGATGCAGGACCAGTTTAGTCTGTAAAAGAATAGACAGTACCCAGCTGGCTGCTTTGACTCAGAAGAAAAAACAGAAGGAGAAGCTTTAATGTTGGTAACACACAGGAAAACCCTGACTCCTGATTGATCTAAATTCAGTTCAAAATAGAACTGTGGCCAAGGCAAACTGGGTAGCAAATATGCCACTTGCTTTGTTAGTTGAGGTTCCTCAAAGCCCAGCCTTGCCCTAGAATGACATTCACTTTGATTTCCAACACTGTGATCTACACTAAATGCTGAAAGCTGGTGCTTCTTTGAAAACAGCAGATAAAACTTCCCTTGTATGACCTTTCCTGTTTGTAGATAGGATATTGGTAGACAGTATACCAATAATGAGAAATACTGAGACTTCTGTTAAAAATGTCTGGAAATATGGAACAAAATGAAGAATCTCTGCTGAATGAACTTGTTTTATATCCTATAAAACATACAGCCAGTAGGTATGAACTGTGGGTAAGTAAAATGGTTAATGGTAAGGAGAGTCTGAGATTGCTGATGACATCAGGACTTTTTTGTTTTTCTGAAGTAATTTTCTCCTGTATTGCATAGCAAGTAACAGGGAAAAACATGACTCTTGCATTTTTTCAGAGGTATAATTTTAATCACTAGATAAGAAATATGGGAGATTTTTATTGGTTTAACTAGAAATCTCTAAAGATATAATGCCAGAGAGAAGTGAGTATTTTAAAAAAGTGGACTCAAGTGGTATGTGTATTCACATTTTGACTCTTAAATCCATCTCAAAATATTTACAAAAACAATGCTCTGGTTATTATGCTGCTCGTTTGAGAATGGGAGTGTAATTTTTTTAGGAGTAGGAAAATTTATTGGGGAATAGGAATGGGGACTATAAATAACTCCTGAGGGACAGGCGGGGTCCAGAATGGGTTGCCTGAGAATATTTTGACCCAAACAAATGGACACAAAGCTTCAAGGGACGGTGGGACGGTGAATCATCCCATTTGAAGCAATGGGTAATGGGAACTGTAGTGGGGAATCAGCGGTATAGAACAGCAGCGGGCACCATGGACAGCAGCCTAAAGGGGAAACTTCTCAGCAGGGCGACAGGCAGCAGCAGGCTGTGCACACCAGACAGAACAAAACCCACACCGGGGTTGTTTACAGAGGGCACGCAGGACCATGGGAGAGACATCATTAACAACGCGGAAAGCAGCATTAGCAATTCCACCAAAATAAAAGAGAACACAATATGCTGTTGCCCAGTGGTAGGCTATGAGATTTAGTATCTGATCTTAACAATTATAATTTAGACAGATGATTCAAAGTGATGGTCAATAAATTTTTGAGTTTCCAGAAGCTATGATAATAACACATAGTATGTATTTGACAAGTGTTCATAAAACTAAAATCAATTATTTTTATCATGTGCACAAAAGGATAAGGTATTTCGTGGCTTTAAGAGAAAATTGGTTAAAAAGATAAGTGATGATTAAGGAGGCTTGGAGTTAGAAAGACCTCTGGGATTTAAACTCTTGCTCCTTAAATGCATCATCTTGGCAGCTACTTCCAGGGACTTCTGATTTTTGTAAAAGGTACAATGATGCATAGCCACTAGAGTGGTGGACAAGAAGATGGTAAGAAATCCGTGTGTGAGGCGTCTTCACTAGCACATAGCAGATTTTCAATACAGGTTAATTGCTCTTCCTCACTTGTTTTATTGTATGTCATCCCCTCATACTTTTATTAGATTAGGCTAAAGCAGGTGTGAACAAAAACCAGTGTACTTTAGTTCAAGAGCACATTTGTTTGCAAAGCTTGGTTCACAAACAGAAGTGTTGGGAAAATTTTTTGTTTGCAAACTCCACATTGGGTGACAAACATGACTGTGGGTATCATTACCACACAAACACAAACTGGCCATCTTTTCTAGAACTGTAGAAATAATGAAGTTCATCCACTGAGGTACCACTGTATGCCTTTCTGGCCCATATTGGCCTCCCAAATAGGCATGTCAGGTTTGCTGTGGCTGCTTTCCTGATAGAATGGAAGTTGAGTAGTTGCAGCCATGGCCTCTGGTCAGCACAGCCTATAAGACTTACTACCTGGGCCTTTTAAGAATGTCTTCTTCTCCCTTGTAAGCACTTTCCTAGAAGTCAGGATTCAGCTGTGCTTATTTTCTTCCCTTCCTCCTGTTGATTGAATTCAAATGTATACATGTCAATCTGTTTTCTATTTGTGTGTCTCCCAAATAAGAACCTTTTTATTTTTGTTGCTTTCACTTGCAAACTTTAAATTTCTATATAATATGCTACCCAGGTTCTCCATTCACTCAAAGACTATTTGTTTAACATTTTCAAAGGGCAGGGATGGAGTGGTAGACCTCGAAAGGTTTTTATCATGGAGCTGTGTGTATTTTGCATGTATAAATAGTAGACTTGCAAACAAAACTATGCAGAAATATTCCTTCTAAGAACATTAACACAGCATTTACAAGCTGCTGTGTCCTGTGCAGCTCTCTAAATTCCTGGTGGGGAAGAACTACAAGAGGATGAAGAAAATAAAGATAAGACAGAAATCTGAGGTCAGGTGAAGCCCTCGGGATGGGAGGAAGGGAACTGCTCAAACACCACAATGCATTTATTTATAATTTGTCAGGTGACACCCCTTTGCTTAACTGCCTCATGGTTTAGGGGCTGGAACACCTGTTTGCCTTCACACTCCATGCTGATGGGGTGTTCCTCGGGTGCTGTGTGCTTTTGGTTCCACACGTGCGAATGATCACTAGCTCAGCTGCTCCCAACAACAAGTAAGATGATTTGAGAGGGAAGAGTGTGTCAGTATGTGCTGTCAGATTGGCCAAGGACACTCAAGGAAGCCCTCTCTAGGGAGAGAACTTGGGCAGTAAGACCCGGATAAGGGGAAGGGGTAGCGCCAGAAAGACCTGTGTAGGGACCCTTCCGGCCAGAGGGACCATTGGGTCCAGGGACCATGAGCTGGGAAAGAGCTTAGCACATTCAGGATGGAGAGGAAATTGGTGATGACACAGTGCATAGGGATATTTGTGTGGGTGAGGGCAGAGAGTTAGGAGAGTATTATAAGAATCTTTTGAACGATTTTGTATATCATGTTGGCAAAATGGACTGCTCTTCCTTCTACTTCTCATCTCTGTGCACACTTAGGAGCAGTGATCAAGTTTGCTCCATTGTACATGCTCAGTAACTTTCAGAACTACCCCTTTCTGCCCACTTTCCCAGCACCATAGTCTTACTCTGGGGTCATGGCAGTATCTGCTGCTGACTCCGTCCTAACCATCCTCTGTGATGCTGACTATGTAAGTCCTGCGAGATACCTGCTTGAAGCCCCTTCCACAACGTTCAGATAAAGTTCCACATTTTTCACATCAACAGGGTTTTGCTTCGTGCTGTGGTCTCTGCTGGCTCTGGGCTTGTTCTCCTTGGCTCTCACCCAGAACTCTTCGTTCAGTCTCTCAGGATACTGTTCTTTAAACTTTCTCCTGCTTCTGCTTTCCTGCATTGCTCCACCCATCTGCTCATCCCTATGTTGTCAGGTCAATTCTGTTCATGGTTCAGATTTACCCATGTTTTATTTTTCTAGGGCTCTGTTCTTTCCACCGCAGGCTCAATGATTAGACCCTGCCGATCTTCTGTTATACTCTGAGTGTAAACCCATCAATACTCTGGGGCCCACAATCCTTCACTCTGTCTTGTTCTTCTTCATAGCTATGTAACATGCAATGGTTATCTGATGACTTTTACTGTTACTTTTTTACGTCATTAGGATGATGCTCGCTGAGAGGAAAGACAGTGCAAAATCCCGGTTCAATGCGTGGCACAATAAATAGCTTATCTTAGGTCACACGTGCCACTATGATGGAGTCCTTGAGACTGCAAAATTTATAAATAACAAGAATTTTTTTCATAGTCCTGGAGGCTAGAAGTCCCAGATCAAGATATCTACTGGTGAGGATGCATTATATCTGCTTCCAAGACAGAGCATTGGCATTGTTCTCAGGGGAAGGGTTAAGGGGGAGCAGTATTGCACCCTAACCTGGCAGAAGATGCAAAGGCCAGGGAACCAAATACCATGTAAAGCCTTTTCCACTCATAAAGGAGCGAGCCTCATGACCTAGTGACCCTCTAAAGGCTCCACCTCTTAATAATGTCTCATTGATGATTAAGTTTTCACACTTGGATTTTGGGTGGCCCACACTCCAAACACAGCATATTTTATCCATTAAATGAGTGACTAGTTTAAGATATCATTAACTCCTGGACTTCTGTGCTACCCACTCCCCACTACTGTATTCTCCAGTCTACTCTTTACATGATATTCAGAAGGGAAGTAAAAACATATATAAAGATAGTTCACAGCCTAGGGTTCAGTGGTGTCTTATAATGAAAGGAATACATATTGTCCTAATATAGTGATATAGTTTTATATAATATATACATTGTAGAAGGATATAATGTATATAGTGTGTCATTAATAACATGTGGCCTGTTCCTCTCCCTCCCTCATCTTGCTCCATTCTTTATCTTCTCTGCTAAGCTGTAGTCACCCTGGCCTTTTGCATCATTGGCTGTGCCAGGTCCCTTTTGCCTCAGGATCTTTGCACACAGGGTTCTTTTTGCCAGCTCCTTCCATGCCTTCGGCATCAGCTTCTGCTCTGCAGAGAGGCCTTCACTGAGCTACCTGCCTGTACAGTCTTGCCATTACAGTGGACTGCATTCATCCACTTGCGTTTTTTCTTTCACAGTGCTGATCCTCATTTAATTTTTAAAATTGTGCCAACTTATTGTGTTTCCAAAGCCAGAGCTGTGTCCCATATGTTCCAAAGCCAGAGCTGTTTTCCTCCCTTCTGTCTACTGACTCGTGCATAGGAGGTGCTCAAATAGGGGCAAAGTAAATCAGTGCGTGTAGCTTGTCACATCTATGACAAACTCTAATCGGAATCTCCACTGACCTGGCTGGATAACAGATTCCTTGACCATAGGGATAACAGATAATACCATCATAGTTTTTATATTCTCAGTGCATGTAACAGTACTGAGTGCAGAGTAGGGACTTGATAAATTTCCATTACAGATAGAAATATATGACCATTTCAAAAAGCAAGGAACAAGCTGAATGAGCAATTAAATATATAACGCTGCAATTATAGTTACGGCACAGATGATTTGTTTCATGACACTGCAGTTACTGTCTCAATTTTAGTGCAGTAGATTGATGGAAGTGTGTTGGTTCAGGGCAGAGATTATACAGTTAGTGAAAGTATGCATCTACAGGTAAAAAGGAACACTTATGTGAAACAACTGGAAAGAGAGAGAACATTGGTCCCAAAAGAAGCAATGGCAGTGAAGAGTTCTTGTCAGTACTGGGGAGGACTGGATGCCTGTGATTGAATTTGAATCGAAACCATGGAAATACTAACAGTTAGGTTGAAAGATGAATCCTATGTATAAGTACAAAATTATTCTAATATTGCTGGTGATCCTAGGTAGGGGTCTGACAGGCACAAGCATGTCACAGATCCCAATTTCAAGATATGCGTGTATGTGTGTTGGCATTAACTCTGTGGGTTTTGAAATATAGGGAAATTTACAGAAGGCCTTTCTCAGAAAGTCACCTACATGTGGTCAAAGATAGAAGCTACCATAGAATACTTCGTTTGCTTTTCTTTTTATTTTAAAGTTCAAATGATTTTATTGCGTTGGTAGAGGTGTTAGGAAGTGCTTAGTCAGTTAAAATGACAGAATGAGATAAAAAGAACTTTCTTTCTTAATCATTAACATTTTTATAGACAGCATGAATAGCCACAATATGTACAGAAAATTTACATCTTGTCTAATTGGCAACTAGGGATGTTTGTAGATTTAGGATCTCTTTTTCTTATAAGCCTTCTCTGAAATCTTAATTTAAGAAACAATATTATAGTGCATACTACATCTTAAGCTCCTTAAAAAATAAGTCTTTTTAAAAAATTGAAGATGTCTAAATTATCAGAGTTTATTTTCCCCCCAAATCAAGTCTTTGGTTAACTGAGGCTGTCATGTGATTGTAAGCATGAAACAAACACATTCCTTGAACTGTCAGTAAAAATATGGCTGCTTTTCACTTTTATTTTGAGTGGCCACTTTATAAGATAGCAGATTTTAGCTACTCTCTATTTGAGGCATCTTAATGACTGAAATAGGGTAAATAGTTGCAAATGAAGATCCTCTGTTCTTTAAAAAGACAAATCACTCAACAAATGAGCTTTAAAAACAAACTGAAGTTCAAATATACATGTAATAATAGCTCATATGTCCTCTTTTAGTCTTCTGAGGAAAAGCAAATTAAATACAGAAGCTGTAAAATAACTGGCCAAATAATCAAATTTCATTTGCCTCTTAACTCAGGGAGTGAGATTAGAGAGTAATGAAAAGCCTCCCTTACATAATTGAGTTCCTTATGGCTTTGATTTTTCCCAAATTACATCTTTTCAGAAGATCAGGCATCTGTAGATGTCATGCTTAATCATGGTTGTTTTTAAGACTAAAGTCTGTAATTTCAGGATGAATTTTTTTGGGGGGTGACTCTAGGGCTTCACAAGATCCTCCTGAATGAGACCTTTTATTTAATTCCATGATGGAACAAGAGGCTGGATTTGCAGAACATCCGGTCTGCTTTGGCTTTATTTTTAGATGATCTTGAAGAGACTGAGATTTTTCATGAGGAGTCATTTAAGCTGCTTGAAATAAAACACTTTCACATATGTTGCTGGTGATTTTTAAAACATAAAATGTTAAGCTTTAATTTGGTAGTAAACTGCTATAGGTTAGTCTTACATTTGTATTGAGGCCAATGCCTGGCATACTCTGACTTACCGGGCAAAGGGACGATTGTGCAGCAGCTGTCACCCTCACCTCCCACTGGATAGAACAGGTCATCTTGTAGCATCTGAGTGAGTCACTGGAGAGGAACACAGTAGTTTCTTTGAGTTCCCTTATTAGGTTCTGTGTCCTCTTCCTGCCCCAGTGCTTGTGATTTTGGTATAGAGTCATACTTTAGTTCACCAAATATTTATTATCTACTCTGAGCCAGATATCATAATAGATGTTGAGACTACAAGTAGGTAAGCCTTCATGTGGTTTACATAAAGACAAGAGAGCCTAAGTGTGGAGAGTCCTCAAAATGTAAAACTAGAACCTTCATTTAACCCAGTGGTACCACTTTCAGGTATCTTCCCATAATAGTTAAAGATATCCCTGGGTGTGGTGGAGCATGCCTGTAATCCCAGCACTTGGGAAGACAATGCACGAAGATTGCCATGAGTTTGATGCCATCCTGGACTATATAATGAGATCCTGTCTCAGAAAACCAAAAATAATAAACAAACAGAGTTAAAGACCTCCTATTACAGTGATACTAGCATACCCATCTTTATAACAACAGAGTACATGATAGCTACACTTTGGACCCAGCTTATGTCCATCAATAGATGAATGAATAAAGGAAGTATGGTGCTTATTCACAGTGAAGTTCTACTTTGTCATTTATAGGAAATGGTGGACCTTGAGACCATAATGTTAAATGAAATAAATCAGACACTTAAGATTGAGCATCACATGATGTCTGTTATATGAGAAACCCAACATATAAAGACCAAAATAAAAGATAGATGCTAGGAGATAGGGAGAAATAATCTTTACAAATGAAAAGAGGACAAAAAAATGAAATGAGAGAGAGGAAATGAAGGTGGAGAGAAAAGAATCCTTTTATGCCTCGTGTTCCATTTTTGGAATGGTGCATAACAGTGGAACATAAAATTTTTTTCTCTTTGAATTCTTATTCCTTGAATTTTTCTTGATAACACATATGAATTTCATGCCAAAATTTTAAAAAATTGCAGCCTTCAGCATAAATGTGGTAAGATGTGTTCTGAGCATGCACCATCTCCACACCAGGAATGTAGTCATTATTACTACAGACATGCACTAATAAAAAAGTATACATAACAAAAAACAAAAAACCAACCAAACAAGCAAACAAAAACTGCAGGAGAAAAGATGACTTGAGACAACACAAAACCAAATAAACAGATGCGTTTTCAGCCTAGGATGAAGACTGAGAAATAAGTAAGCAGACAGCAAATGGGCTATAGGTAGGCTGCTTGGATAGGGTTTTCTGATGGAGTGATGTTTAAACCAAGGCAAAAGATAAAGAAACCTGTAAAGATGTGGGGAGGAGAATTCTAGGCAGAGGAAAAGTTTGGGGGCCTGAGGAATTAGATACTTTTTTTGATGAGTAGCAAGCAAGGGTAATGGAAAGGAGATGTGGTGAGATCATTTATTCCCTTATAGGATTTGTGGAGAACGTTGGAACTTTTACTAAATTTAATAAGAAATCATCTATTTCTATTGTTGCTTACCCTCTTTCTCTTTTCCAGTCTTAAAGTGTTTATAGGGCCTTTTTTCATTTCCCTGCCAATAATGATTGATCATTTACCCTGTATTACTCAGAATCCTGTTTCCTGAGGTTTCAGGTCCACAGAGAGGAAGTAGACATCAATCTAACAGCATGTAAACTGGAGTGGTATGGACTAGAACTCAAGAACACAAAGCCCAAACAGAAATGGGAAGTAATGTGAACTCATACCACAGAGCTGATTTTGATGCTGTACCCAGTCTTCATTCTGATACCATTCCCAGTACTCAATTCAGTGATGGAACCTGTTACAGAGCAGCGCTGCATGACTGTAGAGGACTCTGAGCTCAGTCCACTGTGGGCCATGTACTTTTCCCTGGGTTTATTTTTCTGCCTTCTGAAGCATCAGAGAGAAACAGACATACTGCATGAGCTCCCATCTTGTAGGACTGGGTGTTGAACCTCAGCCTTCACCACTGCCCATAGGCTGAAGAGTCCTTGGCAGAAGCCAGGAGACTCCATCCAAGCAAAGGTGAAGACTGGATCTCCTCTGAAGAACCAGCAGTTAGTCCTTCCTCATTTCCCTTTTATTGTAAGCAGGCTACCCCGCCCACCCCCCAGAGCAGGTGTAGCAATCACACATCTCTGTGCCTTCTTCTTTCACAGGATGAGGATGTTTACCAGTGAGGCCCCTGGGGCTGCTGAGTCCCTTAGTTAAACTTCTAAACTTGTCAAGTTGACTCAACTTCTAAAGTTGGCACAATGTATCAACCATTACAGGCTCTGACTTGGTAAAAATGTTATTGCAGAAAGAGAGAGTAACTGGAGAGAAGCAAGATTGTTTAGCTCTAATATTCATACATCTGGAGGAAAAGAGGTGCTAAAATAATAGAATTTCCAAATGTGCATAGAATTCTGTTTGTTTCTTAATACCGACAGACACTTTGGAACAAGAAGGGGCCATATTTGAAAGGAGAATAGATACCTATACTACCAATCACTGCTCATCAAAAAGAACAGTTTGTAATATCATTGTTTGATTATTTTTGTGCCTAGATCTTGTAACCTGAACAACTACTTCTAAGATAACAATATGCAATTTAAAGAGAAGGAAAAAAAGGGAGGGGGCATGGAAAATGAAATCTAACCTCCTTCTCAATGGGCAAGAAAACTTTTGGACAAGACTTGAAATGGTTCTTCAAAGTCACACACAGCTAATCTAGTGAGGGTTTTTTTTCCACTACTCTAAAATCTTTCTAGAAGGTCTTCTTGTTATTTTTGCCAATTCTGTTATGATGGTAGATAGATAGATGAACACACTCCCTTATTTCTATGTGAATATCAGATTGGGAAGCTAACAGCCATCAGATGACTTGAGACAAGTCAAAATATTACTGTTGTCTTCTAACAGAGCCTCACACTACAGAGGAAATGCTTTATATGCACAGAATGAAGAGATATTTAAAAACCTGTCCATGTTGATGAGGGATAGAATTGGTGAAAATTGGAGAAACAGAAACACATCAGCACTGCTCACTGCAGCATCAACTACCGAGTTCCTGTTCAGAAGCAGTTGGCATGTAATAAAGCTGGAGTCGCACATGCCCCATAACCAAAAAAGTTCCATCGCTGAGTAGAAATCTGGAGCACCTTGTAGTTGTACACGAGTGAATGAGAATGTCCATGAGGGTACTGTTGATCATAATGAAAGTTGAGACTATTTTAGTGTCTATTAACAGGAGAGATGAGAAGGGAATTGTATATCAAAGCATTAAAAAGAACTAGAACTTGATGTAGCACAGTGGATAAATCATAAAAATGATATGTATATAGAGCCAAAAAAGCAAGTTTAAGAATGACATCTGAAAGGATATCTTGCACATAAAGTGTAACATGTTTCAAATAATACTATTTTATGGTTTTGGATGGGTATTTTATTGGTAAGTATAAAAAGAGTACTTGGGTTTTGTAAATATGGTATGTACACAATTTCAGGTTAAATGAGTTTAAAAGTGTGTGTAAGAAGTGTGTCCTGGGGCTGCAGATTTAGCTCAGCAGCATAAGCACCTGCTTGGCAAGTGCAAGGTCTTGAGTTCAATACCTGGTTTAAAAAAAAAAGTGTGTCCCTGAAATTGTTACAGAGATACATTTATAGTCTTTATTATTTATTGTTTATTTGTGTCTAGTATATACAGATAGTACATTTGCTGTATTTTTGTGAGGCATATTTTGCCAAAAAAGAATAAAATGCAAAAACTTCAGAATATTTATGATTCAGAGAGAGAGAGAGAGAGAGAGAGAGAGAGAGAGAGAGATGGATAATAGATACTTTCAAAAGTATCGGAGCAAAGCAGACCACTGCTTGGTGAAGGTTTGCACTAAGGAATTTCACTCTGTCCTGTCAGTTTTTATCCTAGAACTCCAATGCTGCCATGTTGCAGAATTATAGAGAGGTCCAGTTACTTCAAAGCTTAGACCAGGAATCAGTGCATATTTTTAATCGCCTGGCTTCCCGTGGCTGCCAGGATGGCTTGGGGTCCTTGGCGTGTATCGCTCCAGTAGCTTTCTCCATCTCTACATCCTGTGTGCTTCTGCCTATAAGCCTAATCTCCCTCTGCTTCTCAATTATGGGCACTTGCGATGTCAGAGAGACCCCAGCTAAATAAAGCAAGGTAATCGCATCAGAATAAGATAATTAACTTGTTTCCATCTGTAAAAGACTCTTTTCCAAATTAGGTAACATTTACAAGTTGGGTCGTGACTGTGATTTTGAGAGCCCTTATGCTGTTATTACATCTACATAGTAGATATTTCAGGTTATACAGACCATGTAGTTTCTGTCACAACTACTCAACTCTACCACTGTACCCAGAAACAGCCATACACCATTGTGGCCACTGGTTATGCATAATATCAGTGAGTTAAGATATCAGAAATATATCCTGAGTTTTTTCTAGGGAAAAATTAATAACATCCATTGAACACTGCTGAATTCAGTGTTAAGAAACTCAAAGTCCCTATGGAAGTTACTTAAAGATACTCATTCTAGCCCAATTGTTCTCAATAGGGCTGAGACACTTTTGAAATGTTATCACTTGGGGTGGAATCATCCATGACTGTCCTGAATACATGCCTATCACGATGTTAAACATCTGATTTTCTCACGCCAGCGCCCCACAGTGAAGAATGATCTCTTTCATATGGTCTATACTGCTTAGGCTGAAAAATTTTAACCCAGTGAAATAGCTCTTAGTGTCCTCATCTTATTGATGAAGAAACAGGCTTAGAAAATCTATATTCTCTGTCCTGGATAATTCAGTCTGATTCCCCTGTTTTGATCTATACACTCCTGCCATGAATTGCTAGAATTTGAGAAGTCATTTGCTGAGATTTAGGATCAGTGAGCTAGATTTCTGAAAATATATGCAAGGTGACTTCTAAGGAAATAAAAATGAGTATTTCTGGAACATCTCTGTGCCATGCACTGTGGCAGATCCTGTTGCAAACAGGCTGTGGGCATATTTTACAAAGTAAAAAGCTGAGGCCCTGTTATGGATTAAAAACTGGTGGTCAATTTAATGCCAGCTGGATTACATCTCCATGCTGCTGAGCATAGATGTTTCACCTGAGGAAAGTTGCCAGCATAAATGGAGATGTGGAGAAGGAGAAAGAAGGGCGTTGAGGCATTAGTGCATTGAGGTGTTGTGGGTTCTCCTACATGTTGCTGTTTGAGCAGATAGGTTCTCCTGGAGAAGCTCTGGTCCTCACATAGAGCATCGCTTCCTGGCTCTGGAGAGGAAGACGTGTGCTGCTTGGTCTCCAGGATGAACTCGTCACACTGGCTTCCTGGCATGCACACGACTGTGCTTGTCGTCGGAGGAGCTCGGAGCCTCTGTGTCACTGAGGATGGCTGTGGTGCTTTTCAGGACAGTCCTGGTGTTTGTTGTGAGTGTGACTTCTCAGCTCCAGCATAGAACCCTCAGTCTATCAGCACAGCTCCTTCACCCTGCTGGCATAGACTTCCTAGTTTCCACCGCTGACCTTTGGGCCTTGCCAGCACGGATCCATAAAAGAGACTGGTGTGAGTCCTTCTTGTGGGCTCTAGACCTCCAGTTGGACTCATAGGAGGCATTGTCATGAGCTCTGGGTCTCTTTTTTTTTTTTTTTTTTTGGTACCGGGGATCGAACTCATGACCTTGGGCTTACAAGGCAGGCACTTAAGCCACTGAGCTAAATCCCCGGCCCAAGCTCTGGGTCTTTATCTGGGCTCATTTGGGACATTGCTGTGGGTTTCAGGCCCTTGATTAAATATCCTATGTCTTTGGTGTTGTGAATAGATTTCCTGCATTTTCTTGTGTTAACTCGGGGTAACCATCATAAAAATAATATTATAAACTCAAGTCCTGATTCTAATTGTTCCCGGTACAACCCCTGACTACAACAGGCCCAGAGCAAGAAACTGATACAAGTGTGTCTTACTGTGGAGCCCATTTACTTGTTAGAGTGAAGTCTGTTTTCAAGAAGGAGGGTAGGTAGAGAGAGTTTCCTAAGTTTTTTCCCATTTGCTTTTAGTGCAAAGTCCTCTGGACAGGGTTATTTCCAGGTGTGTGCCAGATGGCTGCAGTTGAGACTGTCTGCTGTCCTCTCTGTTGCCAGCCCTACAGACTAATTCCTTATAGCACAAGATAGCAGGGAGGCCAAGACAAAGCTCAGAGTGCATTCATCCTCTATTTTCTTAACCAGTAGGCGAGGCACACTTATTTCAGCAAACTGCAGATTGTATTTTTTAGAGATGAGAGCATAAAATTGCTTAATTTTTAAAATAAAAAAATAAAATGTCTTAGCTTGAAATGTGTTGTGAAAGAACGAGACTTCTGAAATTTATGCTAATGAATAAACCTATTGAGCCTAGACATTTGGGTGATGCGGAGTTTATATTACTTGAAGGGGAGATGTTTACATAGCTTCATAATGGACCTGCCACTTATGATTCAGTAGTTCTTTCCACATTTAAAAAATAAATTGCATTTTTCATTATGGACTATTATCTTTCCCTCTGTTGATTTCATTAGGTTTCTATAATTTACTCCATATTAAAAATAATAAATGAGTTTAATAATGTTCTTAAGCATCTTAGCACTTATTTTTTCTTTTTTCATGGCACTATTAAAAAATCAGAGCCTACAGTCTTCCTAAACTGATCTGCATAGCTATTTCTATTCAAGCTTTGAAGGACCAATTAATATTGAAGTGGTAACATTCAGTTCTTTCTATACTAAACTTAGTGATAGCAAAATGAGTATAATAATGAGCGTGATTATTCCATATGGTTAATACTATTGTCTTGTTGCAATTTCTTTTTGTTTGAGATGGACTTGATTTTCAGTTACTTATTTTATTACAGGCCTAGTCTGTGTGAAAGAAAAAGAAATGTTCCTTCCATCACCTGCGTTATTTACATCACAACGATCTTTTCACAGGTTGAGAGGTACATGGCTTCAAAAGAAATAGAGCAATGAACAGTCATTCTACACTTTATCATATTGCGGCATGTTTGTACATGCTGCAGGTACTGTAAAGCAGAAATTAGATATACTGAATTTAATTTTACACCTTACTCCCTGAAGTGTATTTGTCATTAGCATTAGTGACTATTTGATAAATTCGGACCTAAATTAAAAATTAGCACTCTGGATTAATTAGTAAACATGGCCTGCTGTTCTGCACTGCCATTAGAATGATAGGCAGGGGAAACCGTATATAGCCCTTCTGCATTCCTGCTTCCTGGTATGTTCAAGGATGCACCATTTGAGCTGTCAACTGAATTAACCTCCCAAGGCCCTTTCCTCAAAGAGAAAATCTGGTTTTTTATATGTAGCAGCATTCTTAGTGGGCTAACTGTCTTAGTCTGTATTGTGTTTCTACAGCGAATTACCTGAGTCAGTGTGTGTTGTGAGAAAAGAGGTTTACTGGCACAGGATTCTCATGGCTAGAAGATTCAAAGACTGTGGCCCCAGCATATTGGCCAGTGTCCTTGTTGTGTAACAGCACAGTGGAAAAGTGAAAGAGGAATGGAACAGAGAGCTCACATGACAAGAAACAAGAGATGCTAGGGTTGTTTATGACACCTCACTCTTGTGGGATTTCCTGAGAAAACAAGAACATAACCCAACAGAAAAGTGCTAATCCCTTTTAAAGACCTGCTCGTTTCTCTTGTGGTATCATCTGGTAAGATGCACGCCTCTATCACATGAAACTTTTGGGAGACACACTGAACACATATCTAAACCGTTGTACCAGTTCTGAACTTTTCCACATTCTGCCAGGAAGCTATGGCACTTTCCCTGTTAGCGCCAGGTCCATTCCAGCTTTGTGAATTGTTGCTGCTTTGTCCTTTAAAGAATCAGCCACAGCCTTCTGTGTAGTTCTCTATGTAACTTTTTACTTTATAACCTGCTTCTGGCCACCTTTCACCTTCATTTCTGACTCAACATACCCAGAAGGTCTCTTTCACAGGCTCTTCATGGCCAGTTCCTTCACCTGAGATTTCTTCCCTGCATTATTCAGCGTCAGGCTTCATATTTTCTGCAGCCCAGCTGGAATGTCACCTTCCCATTAGGGCTTTATATGAATACCCCATCAAACACAGGGGTTCCTTCTCCTCTTGTCTCAGACCACCTTGTTCATTGGTAATGGGTTTGAAAACTATATTTGTGTAGTTTGCTTCCTTCTTTTATTCAGCATTAATTTTAAGTGCCCAGAGGGACAATGCTTTTTTAAAAAATTTACTTAAAACTGTTTTTATTATGGTTCTATAGGTTTGTATTGTGACACACCGTTAGCTAGGTGTATGGAAGCATTCCATGAAGCTTCGTAAGGGTACATTTTGAGAAGATTGAGGAGGATGAAGAGACAGAATACCTATGTTGAACAAAGAAATGCTCGTGGGTTGGACACCCTGTATTCTTTAATTGGTGCATGTCTTCCTATGTTTTCTTTCTTGAATCCTTTCAGTGACCCCTTGTATGAAAATAAAGGTTTGTTGAGGCATGAGTGGTTCAACTTTGCATGATTCAACTGTGTCCATAGAATTCATTGGACAGTTTTAACTTCTACTAATGAAGACATTTAGCATTATTCTCATAATAAAACTAATTTGTTCATCTTTACAAATCTGGGCACTGTGAATTTATGGAGGGAAATAAATTCACCCGTAATAACATCCATCACTTTCTCTCTTGAGCATGATCTTTATCTTATTTAATGGTCTATCTCTAGCATCTCATGTAATCTGGGCCCATGAAAAAGACACAATGAGTGCTGTTAAATAATTAACCTTCACAGTGCCTGTGTCAACAATTTAACATATTCTTCTTTATGTGTGTAATTATATATACATAAGAGCAGTCCTCTGTCCAGGGGCCCAGGGGGTGAGAATAAGGGGATGTATTGTCTGCAGAGAACTTAATAACAGTAATAAAAGCAATGGGGATGGGGTCTGATTTTGTTATCATCAGGCTTGGACAGTTCTAAACTGTGTCAGGGACAATCCTCTCAACCAGGTCACTTCAACTTCCCTCATGGTAACCCCCATGTTAAAAATATAATACACAGCAATTTAAAGTAATATTTATTAATTTTAAAGTATTAATTTAAAGTAATAATTATAAGCTGTTTGCAACTGAAAACTCTTACATCACCGGATGAAAGCACTAGACAATAAATCTCATTAACTTTGGATGTATTCCCGATCCTTGAATCTTTCTCTTGGGATTTTACCTTAGTAGTATCATGGAGTACATATGAAGATTTATGGGAAAGGTTCATTGCCACTCTGTGTATTAGTCCAAAAGTCTGGACAGCCTAAACACTGAGCCATGGGAAAATGTGCTGTTTAATAATGAGACGTTTGTAAGAGGAACTGCTATATACTCATTAAAATGACATTTGTGCAGCTATTTTAGACGGTGCATAGGAAACTCAGTGGCTTTTAAAGTGAATCTGAAACTGTAGTGCATACTAACTGACCAGACATATGTGCAATGAAGCATTTGTAGTAGCGGACACATAAAAGTGAAACAGGAAAAATTTCATAGGCTCACTGAGAAGAGCAACAGGGAAATAAATACTTAAAAGGTACCAGCCCTTGCAAAAGTAACAACATTTGCAGTATTGCAAGGAAATAAATGTGAAATGAGGAATCAAAACTTGAGGAACCAATTATGAAGTGTAGTATCTAGAAGGCATAGTCACACAAAATTTTGAAAGAATGACTTAGGAGGAATAACATGTAGTTGGTGACGTGGGAAATTCACTGCTCTCAGTTTCTTGATGGGCAGTGTGACTGGCTTCACAGAACCTATGGCATTTTCCCTGAGTGCCAGGTCCATTCCAGGTTTGTGAACTGTTTCCTTTCTCCTTTAAGGAGCCAGGCCAGAAGGACTAATATAGGCTACCGAAAGGGCAAAGGTGCAGCTTACTTTTCTACCCAGTGAACACGCCATCTGAATTAGAGGATGAGGTCTACTAGTCTGGTTTTCTATTTTTGCTATTGCTGCTTGGTTTCCAATTGAGGTATCTCAAATTTTTCGAATTATTTCTCAGCCTGATCTATCTTTATGACCTGGTAGCAAATTTCCTTAGTGGTTAATTTCCTAAACCTGATTATAGAAAGGATAAAAACTATTTGATATGTTTTTGTGTTTGAAATATCTTCTTGAGATTTTCTCATCATTTTAAAAGCTATTGCTATTAGAAAAGCAATCAAAAGATCAATAATACACATTGATTAAATACTTATGTTGTAGTTTATGGGGCCAAATAAGTATGAAATATACTTTCCTGATCTCAAAGACATTCAAGGAATAGTTTTTCACCTTCATATTTCACACTGAAGTATGTTACCTAGCAGTTACTTATAAATGAATTAAAATGACCCTGAATTATGGCTAAGAGAAGTTTTAAGAACTTTTTTTGTATTATGTAAGTATATTTAGACTTTAAGGATCTTTTGAGAAAGGAAAAAATCTTTGACAGTTGGTTGAAGTTGAAGATCTCATGGCCAATTAAATTGGTATGTAAGTCAGAGTCTTGTTTTAATAGTATGGCATTCTTTTGCTGTCTTTATTACCATTTCTGAATTATTAAAATTACAGTAAAAGGGAATAAAACTCTTATTATTTATGAATTCAGGTTTTATAGTTAATATGTTTACTTTTTTATTCAAGGATTATGAATATCTCCTTTCATATGATATGTAGCCAAAAATATTGTTCCAGTATTTTAAATGTAAAGCAAAAATTTAAAAATCTTTTGTATGAAGCACTAGACCAAGATATAATAGAAGAGAGGCAAAAGAGTTAAATACAAAAGAGAGACACACAGTACAATCTACATGAGATAGGTATGGTATAAAAATATATTATTTCCATGCTTAAATCTTATAATGGTGAGTTGTTATCTTTTGAATCAAACCTGTAATGTTTATCATGATTCTGAGTTCTGCATGATTCCACCTTCACAGATCTCACATTATTCTTTGTCCTCTCCTTCCCTCCCTCTGACTTCCAGCAAGCCCCTCTAAGACTTCCATATCTGGAAAGGCCATGCTACCTCCTACTCCTCTGTTCATTCACTGAAAGCGTGAGTCTCTCATGCTGGAACCCCTACCAGCCATCAGCTGCATGTTTGTGTATATAATCTTTCATTACTTAAAGATGGGAGTGTATTCTGAGAAATACATTGTTAGATGACAGCTGTCTTAATGATATTTTGTCCCCTGAATCCCTGGGACCCATGAGATATAAACTGAAAGCATATTGCGGTGCTCTTTCAAGCATCTGTCACAATTTTAAGCAAATAATTTTGTTCATAGGGTTAGATATCTGTTATTACTCTGAGCATGTAAATTCTAACAGAGTAGCAATTATATTCAGCTGAATACACTTTTATCTTCATTTTAAGTTCCTGGAAAATAGTAAATTCTTATATATAAAATGCAGAAAATGAAAAACTGTGTCATATAGTAGAGTGATAAAAAGCAGATGAGACTGTATAGAGAAGGCTAAGCATAGATTAAGGCAAACGTATCTAAGAAACCTAGAGCCATGGGGTATTTGTTGGAGTTGGCCAGGCTTCATCAGTATTTACTGAACACCCTTTGTTGATTTGTTTGGTAATTCCTGGATGCTTCAAAATGGCACTGTAGAATTTAGCAGCACTGTGAAAAGTTAAGGCATTTTGACTGAAATAAGGTAGGTATAAGCAATGTCTGAGCTTATTCTATGTTGTTGGGTAGCCACCAAATAGGAGGGAAGTAGAAGGATATTTTCCTATTTCTGACCTGAGGATGTTCTGCCTTGCTCCTTTTATTCATGAGAACTTCCCTCTTACTAATTCTCATTATCATGAGTGTAGTTCCCTGACTCTCACTAGCCTAATGAAATACAAAAGATATAATAATTTAATATTTGAGCACTTATATTTGGCCAGGCCCTATTCTGCGTGCCTGAAGTGTATGAACTTATTTAATTCTTCCAGTGATCCTATGAAATAGGATTTATCATCATTCCTAATGCGGAGACATAGGGAGGTTGCCCTGGTTACACAGCTAATAAGTAGCAGAGCGGGGTTTGAATGCAGATAGTGTAACTCTCAGCGGCTCACTCTTTCAGCCACTGCCTTGTGCTAAGGATATGGCGTTAGGAACTGTTAAAACTGTGTTCCGTCGCCACTTGAAGGTCTCATCTTCCCTTATCATTTGTGTGGAGAACAGATGTTGAAATTAGTTGTCTGTCTCACTATGGCCAAAAATAACTTCATTTTTTTTTACGTCTTTGCTCACTCAAGATGATCTTATCACCCAACTAAAGGAAATCTAACTAACAAAAAACAAAGCCAGAATTCCCAGGCCCTGTCTAGTTTTAAGGCATCTACATCAAAGATGTTCCCTGAAATTCTCCAACCCACTCATGTTCTAACCTAGAATTGGTCCTAAAGTGGATGGAAAACTTCCCAACTCATATGGGAAGTCAGAGGAGATTGTGACCAGAGCCTTTCTGTCATTCTATCTCCTATGCTAAGTTGCAGAAGGATTCTATACTCATGTTGCTGAGGCAATAAAGTTAAGATTTTTCTTTTTAAATGGCAAAGCAATAAAAGTGAATAATCTTGGTTAGAAGAGCTCGTACTTTAGCATGGTCAAATAAAGGAGCAGTACCAAACTTTTTATTTATATTATTTTTAAATGATTAAATAGCACTAATCAGAATATGAATTTTTAATGCTTGCTGTTGAATATTCCATAACTCTTACCATGTCTTTGATGCATGATATAGTAAAAATGGAAAATTCCTGGTAGTCTTAATCACAAATAATTTAACTAGTACTTTCATCATGGTCCATGTTTTCAAATAACTGGCAATTGATGAACTACCCCCAATTGAGTATAAGCAGGTTTCTAAGAAAAATTTGAAGAGATTTCATTTGATAAATGAATTTTCAGTATTGCTTTAAAAAAAAAAAAACAAAGCTAACTTTTGCATAGGTGACAAAATTTTCCAGATACATATATGGTAAAAGTGTAGGCTGCTACTAGAATAGATTCTTTTCTAGGCTATGAATAATGCTAATCAGAATCCTAAACAGGGAATAAAGACAACACTTAATGTGTATGCAACAGTACTAAAAATTCAATTCACATGTAAGCCACTGCCACATCATATGTTGGCCTATAAAAGTCTCACATAAATATAGCTTTATAGATTCAAGGAAGAGTTGTTTGTTTTAGCTGCATTTTAACAACTGCACCACATAAAATGTAGGATCTTATCTTTGGCTATAGATAATCATCTAGTCAAAATGACTAATTTCAACAGTTATTTATTCAGTACTGACTGCTGAGGCAGTGTAGGTACACAAACTATATGCAAATGTTAGAATGCTGTGCTGTGAACCCTTTCTTCTATGTAATGAATTTGTCTAAGAAAATTAGAAATTAAGGGGAAGAGAAATGAAATGGTTTGAATATCATAAAAATTCAAGGGAAAACTTCAAACCATTCTGATTTTATGCATTTTACTTCTTGGTAAACATTAATGTACTTCTTGAAGTCTAGCGATTCTAGAAGTCTATGCATGCCTGTTGTTGAAATAACATATAATTATCATTCCTTTGCATGAATGTACACTAATTATTTTATCCATTCTAGTATTGCTGGAAATTTCAGTAGTGTCAGTTTATAGCTATTGACAACAGGATTCCCTCAACTTTTTAGTGTGCATCTTTGGTAAACAATTACATGTTTTTATTACATATCTAGGTGAATCCAGAGATTCTCAAATTGTAAATTTTAAACTGTAACTTGATAGAAACTGCTTCTAGCCATTCCTTCCCAAATACTTCCAATTTTTATTTGTTTTAGTCCTTACCACAACTCCTAAATTCATTAATTAAAGCCACTCTTCAGAAAATCAAATTAATTTATGCTACTCTAAGATATAGTATATCTCATAATTCTTAAATTTCAAAAATAGTACCTGGATATTAAAGGGACAGCCTTCTGATTATGGACTTTCAAAAATCAGTGAAATAGACTGAGACAATTATTGGCAGAACTAATTAAAGAAGTTCTTTTGTCTTATTTTGACATAAATTCCTTTGGGCAAATGTTTTAATCAAAGAATTAATTAGTTAATTAATTAGAGGAAGTTGGGTATTCCAGCTTCTCAAAGAGAGTGTTCAAATGGACCTCAGATTACTCTTTAGTGATCTCTTGAAGGTATTTCCTCACCTCTGAATTCTTTTCTGTGAGTCCCAGGATCCACTGGACTTTCTCTATGAGCTTTTCCTTCCTCAGACCCTGGATCCACAGCTTTAATGTTCACTAAGTCATAATAAAATAGTTCCTGGTTCCTACTCAGAAAGTAAGGAGGCAGGGAATGGTGGGCAGTGGCTGGCAGGAGCATGGTTTCCTGTTAGGAAGAACAGTTACTCTAAGCCTCAGTTTTCTCAAATATACAACTGGAATAATAGCATTTCCATTAGTTTAAGTAACATAGATGATAATAGCAGCCTAGTATCAGTACCTGGTGGTGACCAAGTGGTGTAATTAGCTGCTAAAGGTCAGGACTACGTCTTGCCCTGTAATAGTTTCCAATATGACTGCTAATTTTTGAAGCAAACTTGTGATTTGTCTAAATCCTACTTGCTAATGGATAACGTTCACACGAGAGAAAACGTTTCCCTTGTCCCTGGTCCTTTTGGCCTTCGAGATTAATACCAAATTCCTCTCTAATATGTAAAATCTGTCTTTAAGCTCTTCAAATCTTTTCAGCATATGGGAAACATTCCAAGGTGACAGCATCACATATAAATGATTCCAGTAGGGTTAGGCTGTGTTTACATCAGAATCAGAGCTTATTTTAGAAGGGCAGAAGGAGTTACATTGGAACTGTGTTCATTAAGCAGCATAAATTATTGAAATTCAGCCTTTTCTGAATCCTCAGGTGTGCTTCTGGTCAAGTATGCTAATGAATCCAGATGAACCATTTTAATTGGTTTTTGCCTCCTAATCTTGGCTTCAGTGTTAAGCTATTAATTTTGCGTCTGAATGATATGACTTGTAATGTGTGACACATGGTTACAGGCCTTACAGGGAGATGGTCATGGATGGACACTTTGTATGCATCTACTCTCAGAAATACTAATGCCACCACGATAGTGCCAGTAGTACAACCAGCAATTCCATCAATAATTTCAAAACCAATAGTCAAACTGGCACTAAACATCAGCAGATATGATCTGTTCTGGAAGCCTCCCAGTATACTAGGAACAGCAAAAACACTGTTGATGTCAGTACTAGATATACAGATTCCCTTATCCACAAGGCATGCATTTCTAGAAACCTCAGCGAAGGCCTGAAAACACAAACAGCCATGAACTTTATATATGCTGTGTTTGTTTTTCCCTATCTGCATGTACCTATGATCAGCGTTCACCTTTTCACTTAAAGGAAGCACTCTATGGATTCTCTTTGGCATATCCATGTGGCTGGTACCACTACTCGACGTTTTCATGGACCATTATTAAGTAATATGATCCCTCTTGAGCACAAGCACTACAAAACTGT
The DNA here is from genome assembly GCA_004027295.1 of Dolichotis patagonum. Lineage (NCBI taxonomy): Eukaryota > Metazoa > Chordata > Mammalia > Rodentia > Caviidae > Dolichotis > Dolichotis patagonum. The sequence goes on along the minus strand of PVJX010000626.1, from coordinate 136,653 downwards.
GATTGTCCGTCTCATAGCTGAGATGATCACCGAGTGACTAATGATCAGGTACAGTACGTATGGTGAATGTGCTGCACAAGGGGACGATTCATCTCCCAGGTGGAATGAAGCGGACGATATTTCATTACGTTACTCAGAAGAGGATGAAGCATAACATTTATGAATTGTTTACATCCATAATTTTTCATTCAATATTTTTGGACATGGTAACTGAAACCACAGAAAAGGAAACCACAGATAAAGGGGATGCTAATGTCCGTAATCTAGTGAATGAAAGGTACCATGCATTTGCATCTTCTGGTCTCTCTGGCCTCTGTGATCTCATTTTAAGCCACCCTACCATTTGTATGGTTTTCTCTAGCCACACTAACTTTGCGTCCCTATCAGGTATTTTGTTAGTTGAAAACATTTGCATATTCCAAATCCTCTCTCTGGTTTGTCTCTGGTCTTCGCCTCTGGTCTTTAAACTTAAGCTTTCAGCTCAGGTGTCACTTCCCAAGAGAAACCTCTCTTCCTTGCATATACATAGGATAATAGTTTTTACCTGGCAGGGTTGGCCAGCATTTGCAGTAAATGAACTTAGATGCCTTTAGGTAGGTAATGATCCCAGAGAGGTGATCTGTTTGACTGGAAAGAAAGAATCAAGTTGAATATGAAGACCAAAAAAAAAAATATGAATGTTAGTCTTAGGAGTCACAGAGAGACAGAAGTTTGAGGTTGGCGTTAGGAATCAAAGCTTCGGGCAATGATCTGAGCTGCTGAACAGCTGCTGTGGACCAGTTCTGAGCTGAGCAGGACGGCTTCAGAAGGTACCAGATGATTACAGTGCTATGCTTTGTGACATGAGACACTCTACTGAATACAGAAGTAGTGAATTGGAGGGTGCATAACTAACTAGATTTGCTGGGATTTCAAAGAAGAATGAGGGGAAAAGACTGTTTATCAGTGGTACATGGCATGGCCATTTCAGAAAGACTGCTACATCTTTATAGTTTCCTTTTATCTTCTCCTTGTGTTCACAAGACTTTGTATGTACAGTTATGGAAATATGGCCATGACATTTTCATCTACCTTTACTGCAGCTGATTCCTATGAGTTTAGGCAAGGGGAAGACATATTGACACTTGTATTTTCGGTGTCATCCTAAGTCTGACCCACTTCAGTTTTCTAGATCTTTTAACCCTCTTTCTGGAATGGGTTGGTCAGCTTTTCGTTACCATGCCCAAGTTACTTGAGAAAAACAGCTTAATGGAAATATGGTTTACTTTAGCTCATTGTGTCAGAGGTTTCAATCCAAAGTGGACAGTTCTAAGGCAAAAACATCATAGCAGAGAAAAACTCCTCAGTTCCTGATAGCCAGGAAGCAGAGAGGATGAGAAAGAGCCCGAAAGGAAGGGGCTAGGGATCAGATATTGTCCCCAGGGTCATGCCCCATGAGCCATTTTGACACACTGGGAAATGTAGTTGACTGAACTCATAGGCATCTTTCAAGCTGATTAAGTTAACACTAAAGGTTTACAGTCACAGTGGGTTTTAATCTAAATTTGAATCACAGCTCCATGATTAACCTATCTGTAAAACCTTGGGGTAAGTCATTTAATCTTTCTCTGCTTCAGTTTTCTCTTCTGTAAATTGGTGATAATAATCATAACTAATATATAGGTCATAAAGTTATTGTGGTAATAAAATGAACAAGAATCTTAGTATTTGGAGAATAATAAGGGTTATATAAATATGAGCTATCATAATTAAACAACTAGTGATGAACCACTAGTTAAGAAATTTTGACAGGAGACTTTTTTCAATAATTATCAATAGAGGGCCAGGGATTTAGCTCAGTGGTATAAGCGCCTGTGTGGCGAGTGTGTGATTGTGAGTTAAATCCTCAATACCAAAAAAAAAAAAAATTATCAATAGTATGCTTGCAATTCTTAAAGTAATTGCAGAGACTCATGTATAGGTCTGCCAAATATTCCACAAAATCAACTGTTTTCAAACATCAACAATATTTTCTTTATGGATAATATTGTATCAAGGGTGATTACAACTTCCTTGAAGTTTTTCTATTATATAACATCATCTATAAGAATAACTGTGTTAGCTAAGAAAATCATTATTCAAGGACTGAATCATCTACATGCAAATGAGTTTAGCATAATTTCCTTGTGCATGATAATCATTAAAGAGAGAACATTCATTTTCTTTTACAAGACTATATATCTGAAACTCTTTAGCAAAGTAATAGGGGGAAGAGGTAGTTTAACGTTTAAAATGCCACATTGCCTTGTTGTCAAGTAAAACTCTGTCCTCGAGTAATATGGACTGAATTTTTGTATCCCTAAAAACAAGTATGTTGAAAACTAATTTGCAGCGTGATGGTCTTTGGAGGTGGAGCCTTGGGAGGTGATTGGGTTGTAGGGGAATCCTCATGAATGAGATTAGTGTCTTCAAAGAAGAGTCCAGGGAGCCAGCTCTCTGATCTCTGCTGCATGGTGTCAGCAACCAAATGTCCATTTACAAACCATTTAGCACGAGAACCTAATGCCCTGATCTCTGGATCTGTCTTACAACCTCCAAAAAATGGGAGAAATAAATCTCTGTTTTTCTAAGCCACTTGTGTATGGAATTTTAGTAAAGAAGCTCAAACTGATAGGGATGCCAGCTCTTTATCATTTACCCTGAAAAGGAGAATTCCCAATGCAATTTTCCCTTAACCCAGTTTTAAACAACACAGTTGTTTTATCTTTACAAACAATGTTTTATGCTTGCTTTATATTGAAGTTGACAAGTATGCCAACAGCTTGCAAGTCACTACACCTTTGATTGAGACAGGGCTTTCAGTAGCTCTTCCTTATGATATGAATTCATCTGGTGTTTTCAGTGGCTCTCATTGTACATCTTTGGATTGTGCACCCCCAAAGGTAATAATTTCAGCATGCACACCCTCTAAGAAAAAATGTGTTGCATATGTCTTGATTTGGTGATGTAATAAATGTCAAAAATGAAAAACTGAAAAAAGTTTCTTTTTGTACTCCAATTGATTGCCATAGAAATTGGATGTATTTACCTTACTTTCAATATCACTGATTTTCAGGAAGTCTTTGGATTATTTGAGGTTGATAAGTACCACATTTCTTGCTAAGCCTCAAAACTATTCCTCCCTCCTCCTCTAGTTCCCCTGTCACCTTTTACATACTTGATAGTTTTACTTGTCTTATCTCCCCTTATGACATATAATATTTACAGTATGGAGTTTTTAAGATCTTATAAGTGGCACATCTTTATTCCTCTCATTTCCCCTTCATTTCCTTCTCACCCCTTGTACTTGTTCCCTTAAACCAATTCCATATTGGACAAGATCTGTTCCCTCACCCCTTTTATCCATACCTTATCATTGTCTCTGTTTATGCTTTACCTTTCTCAAATGAGGTACCACACAGTATTTAAATTTGTGGGTCTGATTTATTGAAGTATTGTATTTTCCATGTTGATTGGATAAACAAAACATCATCTCATTATATAATAGAATACTACTCTGCTATAAAGAATGACAAATTTGAGTCACTTGTAGGCAAATGAATGCATCAATTTTCAACACTCAATCTGGAAAATCTTTGCATGTTTCAGCATAATTCCCAAACTGTTTAAAAAACAGTGTAAACTGTTTTCATTCCTAAGCAATAAAGTATTGTATGTCATTTAAAAATCTGCTTATTGCATAATGAAATGAACTGGTAGGAAAAAGCCCATTGCCCTGATATACATGGGAAAGAGATCCTAGATGACTGTGGAAATGTATAATGATAACTGAAAGCTGCTGACACCTTAGGGAGATCAACTCAGGATATCTGCCTTTTAGGTGAGAGTGTCTATCCTTTGAATTTCAGTGCTAATATTTTCATCTTCCTGCCCATAAGAGCAGAGACATGCTTTGTGCAGGAAGTCCATTAGTAGAGTATTCAGGAAGGAATATTTAAAATGCCATATTCTTAGTACTTTGTACAAGCTAGCAAGTTTTTTCTATTGAAAGGAAATTTCTTCTCCCACCTTAATTATTCTGTCTGAATATTTGGTCCTGACATTTAAAGCAAAGCACGTTCACATTTCATGTGAAATTTAATGTTTGTGCTAAATTAGGGTTGTTTGGTGGGAAGTGAGTTTTATATTTGTTAAGGAGTTTTGATTATAAAAGTTTGATTGACTTAAGACTCTTGAAGTGGGTGAATAACACCAGTGGCAAGAAAATGAGAAGTAGATTTGGTGGGAAAGTGATTCATTGCTATTTCCAGTAATTTCTAGGAATAAAGATAAAGAACTGTGGACCGGGATCAAGAAATGAAGTGGCCCCTAAGTTTTAGGATTTTTCCATAACAGTAAAATAAAATGTTACTCATTTAATAAATATGGTTTTTATATTTTACAGGAGATTTATGGAGAGAAGCATGTTTATTTTCTCAAACTGTAGTGACTTCTTTAAGTCAGTAGTAGCAGATCAATAAATGAATATTGAATGTATCCAGAGAAGACTTTTGTAAAATAAGTTAGATGCTCCAAGTCCTCTTCTCTTTCCTTTTCCTCTTCCCTTTCCTTTCCTCTTCCCTTTTACCTTTTTCTCCTTCCTTCCTTCCTCTTTTTATGCTGGTCATTAAATCTGGGGAGCACTGAACTACATCATAATCACACTCCAAGACCCCTTTTAAAATTTTGAGACGGGTTTTGCTGTTTCCCTCTAGTCTCAAGTTTGCAGTCTTCATACTTCAGCTTTCAAGTATCCAGGATTCCCATCATGCACCACTACACTCAGGCTCCTCCCAGTCTTTTTTATGGATTTGTTTCTGTTCCTTGCCTCTTTGTTCTGTTTATTTATTGAACTTCATTTGTATGCCAGTAGTTGTAGAAGTGAGTATGGAATAGAGAAAACAACACAACTGCTTCCTCTCATGCTTAAAGTAGAACAAAAGAAAATAAACAGGTTAAATAATTGCTGATTGTGACAAGTTCAGTGAAGGAACCAGCTGAAGAGTTGTGTTAGAAAGTAATGGTAACACTAGAGAGGCCATGGTACCTTGGTTGACAGAGAATCTCTGAGATGGGCGCTAAGCATTGGGCCAAAGCTGGTAGCCAATGAAGACCCCATGATGGAGAGTTCCAGGGAGAGGGCAGAGGTGGCTGTGAGGGTGGCGTCTTCACCTCTTGGAATCCAGAAGAAAAGTGGTAAGACACAGGGAGAATGTGTCAGCAGCTGAGGTGAGCATTTCTTCCAGTTGTTCTTAGGGAGATGTCCTGCAGACAGTGGGGCACGCCTTTGTGTTAGGTCACCTGCCTCAGTTCCTCTGCTGGTAGACTCTTTTCCTACCTTTTCATTTTCTCTTTTTCATTTCTCTTCTCTTTTCTCTCTTTCATTTTATTTCTTTCTTCTTCTCTCTCTTTTTCTCTTCCTCTTCCTCTCTTTTTGCTTTACACTTATTTACCTATTCCAAATAGCAAAATGTATTGCCCTAAATGATGATTACAGTGTCCAATTATTTTTTTAAAAGGTGTGTTTGATATGTTCTGAGTTTGCTGCAGGTAATTGTCTCCATATAGTGGGATCTATTGAATGCTTTGTCCTGCAGCAGAATAACTCTAGGAACCAGTATTGAATAAATTTCCCACCTTCTTTTATTTTCTGACTGTCTTGGGGAACTGCTATGCCATGGACTGTGGGTCCAGGAGACAGGTGCCCCATCCAGCAAGAGCAGGTGTGCTGTACTTTCTTTTCTCAAAGTGCTCCTCCCAGCCTGGTAAGCAAGGTGGCATTCAGAGCTGGGCACCCTCTGACTGCTGCTCCCCTCCACCTGCTGTTCACCATCACCTCCTTTTGAAATAGAATATTATGTTGCACAGTAGCTTGTCATCAAGACCTGGCCAGCATGCTGTCAGCAAATGAAAGTGTTTCTGCTTAGGAAAAATGTCAGTTATTGCTAAAGGTCTTATTGTTACCCTCCCTCTATTTCCCACAGATAATCCTTTCATGCCATAAATAGTAAATAGAATGAGAGGCTTTTGGCTTTGGAGACACCTACAAAGCAAGGGTAGCCTATTATTCACCCTATGCTTGAGTTTCTTCTATAGTCCCACCAAATGGTTATGTAACCTATGCTTGAATATCTCTAACACAGAAAATGTTTCATTTCTGTATAGCTTATCTGTTTAGCATGTGTAGCTTATTCATTTAATTATGTACACACTTTCCCTTTACTGCATTTATGGGACAGACAACTGCAAGGTTATTTAATCAGTAAATATTGAGTGATTGCTAATGGATTGAGAAATTGATTAACTGCAGATGTAAAGATAAACATACCATGAAGGATGTGGTGACACAAACCTATAATGCCATCTACTTGAGAGGTTGAAGCAGGGGCATTGCAAGTTTAAGTCTGTCCTGGGCAACTTTGCTGAACCCTGTTCCAAAATAAAGTGAAAAGGGCTGGGAATGCAGCTCAGTGGTAGAACACTTCTGTAGCATGTGTGAGGCCCTGCTTTCAATCCTTATTACCTACAAATATGTATGTGGATATATCCATATACACATATGTACAAAACACCACGAAAAGACCTGTTTCCTATTTTCAATAAGCTTATCATCCATAACAGAGAGAAAATGTACACAGTCAGTAGCAGTGTGGATTGGCAGCTGCTGTAAGAAGACATATACAAACTTAATTGAAATTATTAGACCGGGTACTTGTCAGTATAAAAAAATGTAAGCTCTCTCCTTTTACAGCCAACAGAATGTAAGAACAATCATCTATCACCATAATTTGGGGTATTTAAAGTTTTAGAAATCTCACTTTAATGCACTTTTATCAGTCTAGTCTAACTCTCCACCTTAAGAAATGTACAGTTTTTGTCCATTTAAACAGGCGAGGCATCTGGTTATTCCTGGAGGAGGTGCTCGAGGCTCTCCTTTGGGAAATCACTCATGGATAAGGTTCCCGTTGCATTCATGTTTCTGAATTATCTGCATGAAATAAAAGTTAACTTCCCCAGTCCACATTGCATTAGTTCATGCTCCCTCTGCTGTTCTCCAATAGAAGTCAGAGACTCAGCCATTGGAAAGGGCCTGCTCTAGGCTGCCTTTTAGCTCCATCTCTCAGTTTCTATTTTCATGCTGCCCGGTCTCCTCCATGCCTCCCTTTCTTCTTCTGCAGCCTTTTTCTGCCCATCTGCTTATGTTACACCTTCATATCAGATCCAGACCCCCCAAGCTCCTCTCTTCTGCTTCTTGAACCTCCTTGCCTTTGAACCTCACCTCTGAAACATTAAAGCCCAACTAAGATCTGGAGATATGGCTCAGTGGTAGAGCATTTGCTTAACATATGCAGGGCTTGGGTTCAATCACCATACTAAAAAACAAGACAAAACAGAGCAAAAAGAAAAAGAACTAAATGCTAAAACACAAAATCTGTTAAGACTCTTACTGTGTTTTTGTGAAACCACCCCCTTTACAGCCCGCTCTCTGCTCCTTTGATCTTCTGTGCCCTTCGCTATCAAGTTTGAGTGCTGTGAGACCTGGAGTACATTAACAACTTTTTCTCCACCTCAGTTTTCTCCCTCCCAGGAGTGAGTCCTTCCTGAAGTAGTTGAGGATTAAGTAAACCACAGTTGTTAAACTTTTACCCTCTTTTATGTTATTGGATTATGCAATTAGGTTATTATATTATGCAATAAATTTGGAAAGAAAAGGTAACATCGCAGGTAGTGACTGTACTCAGTAGCACCCACTGTCAAAAAGGATACAAACGTAACAGTAATAGATAAAATTTCCGATAAGCAAAATTTTGGTATATCAGTAAATTCAAATTCCATTTAGTGGCAGTCAAATTTTATTTTCCTCAGTTGGTGTGGAAATGACCTCTTTCATGTTTTACAAACCTTAGTATGTTCATGTGATGTGGATTTATAGCAGAGTGGCAGGTTATGGTATTTAAGTGATTACCTGTTACTGTTTTGTATTAAACAGAAAAAAAGAGTTAAGTCTGGGATTAGGCAATTTAGCCCACGCAAAGTTTTTTAATTTAGATGATAAATGATCTGCAACTCAGGAAAATCATATTTAGAAATTTATATCTCAGCTTATGATATATATGTGTATGAACTTAAGTTTTTTCTTCTCCTCGGTTTCCATATGTCAAATATTATGCTATTTCTTATTTCCCCATTTTATTAGTATGTTTGTGATTTATGTACATTCATCTTGGAGAATTGGTTCATATACATATACATATACATATACATATACATCTTGATGCTGTTTCTTGACTCCACATATTACCATGTCTTATTGGATGCTATTGAACAATGATTGCACGCTGAAGTCAAGCCAGTTTAGTGCGTAGAATAATCTGATTATAACAATAAAATTTTTAGCACTAGAATCATTAGGTTGAGGCAAGAGCTTCTGTAAACTAAAGGTAGAGACCTAGTTAGAGCAGGATGTTTTTATGAATGGATTTGAGGATTAATGTCTCAAAGTTTCTTATTATTTAAATAGTAGAAGTTAATATTTAGTTTTTTACCTGGGCATTGCATTTTTCTTTCATTGCCTTCATATTTAGCCCTGGAACCTTACATACCATCAAACATATCATAGGGAAACAAGTAGGCTGCTCTGTATTTATGCAACTGTGATGGTATTACAAATATTCCAATTTGACATTGGAAAACTCTTCATATTGAAAAAAAGTTATCTTTGGGAAGGAAAGAAAGAAATGAGAAACTACTAGTTAGAACTGTATTTTTGTTTTTGCCACTGTGGTTCACTTTTACTCTCAGTAAATGTAGAGTTACACTTTAGTTGTGCACATAGACAGCATCTCGGGAAGTGTACCAGACCCAAAATTTAAGGCAGATATACCTGTGTTTGAGTTCTCGCATTGCTGTTTGCTGGGTAACTGAGGTGGTTGCTCAGGATGATAATTATGAGAGCTAATGGAAGACGGGGATAAGCTTTTCTATATGCTGCATAGTAAGTTATCTACACGAGTTCAACCCTCTTCTCTCTCTCTCTCTCTCTCTCTCTCTCTCTTTCTCTCAGAAATGGACAGAATAATGACCACATGGAGAGAAAATTAAACCTAAGAAAATTGATCAAGGGACAGGAAGGACTAATAAACACCTAACTGTTTAGCCTCTGTGGGTTTAAAGATGAAGAAATAAAACTACCTGGGCGTTAAGGCTTCAGATTTCAAATTAGCTATTAGAATAGGTCCCAATATGGGAGATACAAGCATTCTTCCACCAATGTTTAAACTAATGTGGATATATAGAACATCTCAAAGGTTCACACCTTTTGATTCAGTAGTTGTACTACAGTACTTTGTTAGTCATTATTCTGTCCATTATATGTATATATGTGTGTGTGTGTGTGTGTGTATATATATATATATATTAGCACATTGGTACATTTCTAAAAGTATATATATATATTAGCACATTGGTACATTTCTAAAAGTTTGAGTCCAGCCTGGATAACTTAGCAAGTTGGTGAGACCCTGTCTCAAAGTAAAATACAAAGAAAAAAAATGGCTGGGAATGAGCTCTGTGCAGAGGTACTATGCTGTACCCTTTGCACCACTAAAGAATATTTAAAGAATATTTCAAATGGAAAAGAAGACTCAAATGACAATATTGGCTGCCCTTAGCAACTCGCTATTCTATAGCCTTTGACCAGGGGAGCTAAGGGTTATGGGTACAGGAACTACAAAAACATTCCTAGTGCAAAGGGTTTGATCTCTTTTCAGTGTTGCTTACAGGCTTCTCATTCTACCAGGGTTCAGCTATGCCCAGAAAATCTTTTACTTTATGACTAAGATCTGAGTTTTTCAGACTTTCTTGCTTCTTAGGGATGCACAAAGGTTTTTTTTTTTTTAAGCGGAGTGTCATGACTTGACTTAGGTCATATTTTCACTTTGCAATGTAAAGGACATCAGGAGGAAGATATGCTGTCTGTAAACTTAGCACTTTTATAAAAGAAAGGGCGCTACTAAAAATGTACATAGCAGATCATAATCTGAGAATAAAGCAAAATATTATAATTGGATACATTTTGTCTTCTGGAAAACTCATTATATTTTTCTTTTAGTCTCATCACAGACAGGTGAGACTATGACCACAGAGCAGCCTGGGTCCAGGGATAAATTCTTAACCTCTAACTAGCACGTGGCTCACTTTAGATTTATCTCACTTTGTTCTAGCAAGAATTGGTTTCCTCTTTTAGAAATGAGGGCACTGAGGCCCAGGTGTGACAGGAGGTAGAATGGGTTTATATGATCAGATTTTATTAGATTGTCTACGAGGGTTCATGTCTGTGATCAGGTTGTCCAGGATAAAAAGCAAATGAAATATGTAATTGGTTTCAATGGAGAAATCATCTGAGAGTCACCTAAGCTGTGAAACAGTAAATTGGGTAAATTAAATTGTAGACAGCATTGCTTATTGTCATCTTGAGCATTGCTAGTATAACGAGAAGGGACAAGGAACATGAATCTGTAGAGGAGGTATATGCCTCTTTAAAGTGACAGCGATATGTGAAAAGATGCAGAACAATAGTAGGAATTAAGACAAGCTTAACACAGCCAGAAGATGCCAGAAATAGAAACAGACTTAGAAAATGTCTGACAATCTAGAAAGACAAAAAGCTGAGACATCTGCAGTGAAGTCAGTGGTCAGTGTTAACATGACACTAAGTACTTGATGTCAGAGTGTCACTTAAAAATGAGGCAGGTTAGAGGGCAGAAAGTAGTAGAAGCCCAAGAGAAGTGGAGAAACCAAAGAACCACAAAACTCAATGGGACAGTAGAAAAGGGGGAAATTCCACTAGACCTGAGACACAGAAATGCCTATATTGTTACTTAGGCAACCACTTGCGCTCATTAGGAAGTCCTGTGTCTATTCCATCTAAATTCATGATCAATTCCAGGGAAGCCCTATTGGACTGTTCTTGGTACTATGTCACATAGTCAGTAAGAATGGTAATTTAGTATTTGGCTTTAGTGGACTTATGTTTTAATTTGTTAAAACTGGTTTTAGTGGTTGTGTTCTTGCTAATCTTTAATTCTTTCTGATTCAAATCCAGGCAGTTGGGTGGTGCCTGACTGAGGCAGTCTGCCCACCAGCAGTATGCGCATAGCCAGGTACCTCACTAAGGATCCAGGAGTGTGGTAACCAGATCCAAGTCCCCAGGAGGCAGAACATGCTCGCTTTTATCATGGAGATCAAATCAGGGAATACTCCTACCAATTACTTCCTTTGAGCTTTCACTCACTTTTTATATGAAACATACATCAGAAATTTTAAGCAGGGATCCATCCTGTCACCCACTTCAAATCCAGCACATTACTTTTTCAAACACTTTTATGAAGCAGTCCGCTTGAAATCTATTTTAGCTTATATTTTTAAATAGCACTTTATTTTGCTCTTTGAAGCCTGTGTGTTGGGCTTTAAATTTAGCTCTACTCGAATAGCGTTTTTCTTTCCAGTTAGTTTTGGAGAAAGAAAGGTTTTCCCTCCCTCTTCTTTGTCAGGTTATTGCATCTCTTCTCTTTTAATCCTTGTCTTTTAATCCTCCAATCCTTCTTCTGTGTCCTGGTTTCTTTACATGCCATCCACCAACCAAATTTGAGGATTCCTTGAGTTTACTTAGGAATAAAACATTTCACCTGTGTTTCACTAACTTCTAGGTAAGTGAAGTTTAGCAAGTTCTTTGTTTATGGGTTTAAGTACCAAGACATAAGAATTATGTGCAAATTTGTAACCAATGAATCATGGATACAGTCATACTAACCACAGTGCACTTGTTATACAGATGAAAATTATGGTAGCTATTAGATAGTCCTACATACTAATATTCATAGTCCTGCATTACTGTACTACAAAATTATTATAATATTTTGATAGAATTTTTAATATAATTACCTTTCTTTATAATCCTATTTATTTTATTCATTTAAAAGCATTGTTCTAAGGAGAGATTAGAAAAGTTTGAAAAGGGTTCATGGTTCAAAAACTGTTAAGAACTTAGATTTTTCTGGAGTCTCTTTTTGCTATGTAACTCACAGTATGAAAAATATTTTGCTTGTCCTGAAATGCCCGTTAAGACATTAAATTGTGTTTTACTCCCAAATCCTGCTTTCAGATTGCGTGTGGAGTAAAACCATTTTTAGTGCCAGCTAGAAAAATGAATCAGACATTAAATTAGCACTTGCTATAATGGAATCAGACCTGTCTAATTACTATAGTGCAATTACACTCATCTGAAAATTTGCTATACTTCCCTTTTTAGCATCAAATAATCAAAACTCTTATTCTGCTGTGAATGATAAAATGTTCTTTCTCTATGTGCTATCTATAGGCATTGATCTACTAGGACTAAAAGGCTTTTTATAACAACTTAATTGATTAAGCTATTTATTAAGTTATCATAACAAAATAGGTACTGTAAAATATTCACCCACAAGTATAGGAGTATTTATTCATCACATAGATAGTGGAATACTAAATGCAGTGAACCCAAATCCTTAGGAAGTATTTTAAGGTTGTTAGTGTCTGATGAGTAAACAGTATCCACAGATACAGTTATTTCTGAGTACTTAGTTGTGTGAAGTGAATTCCAAAATTAATGCAATCCTCAATCCCTGTTGTCTGCCAGTGACTCTACTATGTCTAAGGATGAAGCATCTCCATTTGCTCCATTGGACAAGTAGTTGTGTACTTCCCACTGTAAGTGCTGATTTCAAATGGTGGTAAAAGGTGGGAATTTAAGAGTCAGATGGACCCACATCTGCGTCTCACCTCACATCTCACTATTATGAAATCTTGTTTCAATATCATTTGATCCTCAGATTCTCTGTTCTAGGAAAACAAATATACTAAAATGTAACTTGCAAGTAGTTATGGAATTTAAGAGTTATATGAAAATACCTGTCACAGTTGTCAGATATATAGTGAACTCTCAACAAATTGTAATTGTTTTTGTATTTGCTAGAATTTTACTCAGTAAATCACCCTTTCCTAATAATAAGTGAAAGAATGTTACCAGTTCCCAAGTTCTGTTTAACTGTTACCATGAGTTCATAAGATACAGAAAGTACAATTAAATTAGGACACACACACACACACACACACATGCACACACAATGATCCAACTTGGCAAGAGCCCAAGAGTTTTGCTTTGCACATCTTCAAGAAATCTAGACAGCTAAGCAAGCAAATTACCTCATGTGAACAGAGTATACTAACTCAAGAGGAGGCAGAAATTTCAGCCAACATGACAAGAATTCTCAGCTTTGTTTTTCTCTGTCCTTTCTTGGCCAGGTAATCTGCTCAAATATAAATGGTCTCTGTTGTCCTGGAGCCTGCTGAATCTTTCACTGAACTACCATTGATTATTTCTATAAGACCTATTCATTTGAAACTTTGTATTGATCTGTTTACCGAATTCACTTCAGGACTTATTTTGTGACAGGGGTGCTTTCAACAAGGGATTCCTTTGGGTCTCATTTATACTTCAGTTGTGGCTGGCAAGACCATTTTTATGTTCAGAAAGACTGTCCCAAATACTTGGTCTTTAGATTTTGTGTGATGGCTGTAACTCAGTGTCTCAAAGATGTGTTCAGTGAGTCATTCATTCACCAAATATTTCCTATTGACTAATTTGTGCTAGGCACTTTGCTAAGTATTAGAGATGTTTCAGGTAGCTCTAACAGGACAAATTAGAGTTTTTTTTTAAATCTAATGAGTGATAATAATATTGTTGCCTTGTTCTCTTGTGTACTATGGATATTGACTTTAAGGCTTGGATAAGTGTCTCATACACATTTTTGTTGCTGAGAAAAAATACCTGACATCTTCAACTTCAGAGAGGAAAGATTAATTTTGGCTTATGGATACAGTTCCTGGTCATCTGGCTCCAAGGCGGAAACGGCACAGTGTTAAGGAAGTGATGAAAGCTGCTCATGTCATGCTGGCCAGAAAGCAGAGAGAAAGAGAGAATCCACGGACAGAATTATACCTTACTAGGTCACATCCTAAATTACCTGCCTGCCCCCTTAACATCCCAGTCACTTATTGAACTCATTAGTGAATAAATCCAGTGATGATCCAATCATCAGCACTGCCATGATCCAATCAGTGTACACAATTCCCACCTCTGTGTACATGAGGCTTTGGGAGATTATTCTCTGTGTAGCATTGTACCTCTAGAGCCCAAAAGACTAATGCACGAAAGATTCTTCCTCTAGTCCATTTCTAATAGTTGTGAAAGTCTTAACATTTTTGCCTGAAAAGTCCAATTCTAAAGTCTCTTCTGAGACTCAAGGCAAAATCTTAGCTGTGAGTCCCTATTAAAAAAAGTTAAACACTAAGACTTAATAGTCCTGTAGCTCTGTGTCCAGCATACAGAGAAAATTGTGGCAAGATAGGAACTCCAAAGGGCTTGGGAAACCCTACGTCTATGGCATTGCCAGTCACAGCCCTCAGAATCTCTGTTTTGGGATGTCTTTGCTTAATGCATGTGGTTTTCCTCAGCAGACATTCCACAGTCCTGATATTTTCATCTTCTTAGGGTCTTAACTTTCCCAGCTTCACTCTTACAGTTTCCCACATGGCCTCATCTCCCACACCTGCCTCTCAAATCTGGGTGAAAGCCTGCGTATTCTCACGACCCTTCCATTCTGGATACCCTGTAAAACCAGGGTAAAACCACATAGATGGTGCTAAGGACTGCTGCCAGCTTGAGCAGTAGCTGGGCCCTTGCAGAGGCCTTTGCAAGGATGTTAGAGCATTGTGAACTGAATTCCAGGAATCAGTTACCTATGGCCTTTGCCTAGAAGAGGGCCTTGGGGCTCTCTTCATGCATCTCTTCCACTGCCGCACTGTGGAGCCTGTGAAGGTTGGTGTCTTACTGATTCCTAAATGCTCTTAATGCATATTTTCTCTTGTCCTGTATTGGCTTTTTTATAGTGTTAATTTATTTAGTAATCATGCTTCCTGTTACTTTGCCAGTGCTTTCTTTCTGGTCATGATAAAAAATTTTCAAATTGTTCAACTAGGCTTTTTGATCCTACTTTTCAATATAAATCTTGCTAAAAACAGCAAGAAGTACCCATGCTACAACCTGAATGTGGGACTTTTATTTTGAAAATTTTCCTGCCAGATTAATTAGTTCTCTACTCCTGAGATTAGGCTTTAGATATGAGTAACTTGTGGCCACATTTTCTGCCATAACGTCCTAATATAGAAAATCTGTGTTCCAATTGCAGATAAGGGCCTTATTCCCAACTGAAATCACCTGAGCTTGGCATTTACTGTGTGCATTTCTGTTGGCATTCTAGCCTTCTGATCTCTGTTCATAATCTCCCATCTAGCATGAATTCTAGGGCTTCTTTAGCTGGCATCTCCAAATATTTCCAAAGTCTTCCCTTAAACCAATTGCAAAGGCTTCTGAATTACATAATCAGGTATACTGATAACAAGACCCCTTTCCTGGTACTCAAATCTATCTCTGTTTTCTTATTGCTGAGACACAATATCCAACACCTACAACTTGAAGTAGGAAAGAGTTCTTTTGACTCATGCCTACTGTCTAGATCACATCCTCAATTGACAGCACATCTACCTACTGAGCTCATTATGGGTGATCCCATTGGTGATTACAGGACCCTCCATGGACCAATCAATCACCTTCTGTAAACCTCACCTGCTGAACATGAAGCTTTGTGGGGAATATTCTCCATGGAAACTGTAGTACTTGGGCTTAGCTGAAACGTCATATGATGAGCAGTGTCAGTGCTGGGCATGGCCAAGAGTGATTAGTATTCTAGGCCGTGTACTCTTCCTTGTTGGTCTGTATACTCTACTGCATTTCTTAGTCTGTTACTATTTCTTTTTGGTTAGAGGAAACCTTTAGAAAGAGGTAAGTTCACTTCAAGTAAATATTTCCGCATACCCAGAAGGCTTTCAAAATCTTGATAGAATAAATTAAGGATTTAAACACTCAGGAGAATTGATCTCTTTCTTGTTTATGTGTGGTTCTTTATGCCTACTTTTGTCATATTTTGAAAAGTGATAGGGAAAACTCTCAGACAAGATGGTAGATGTCTATCTGTAGCTCAGATAGCTGAACTTTTTCACTAATGCTATTAATGAATCTATATGAATGTTGAAGGTAATAGAATATATTTGAAATGATGAATGGCTGGATTTTAATCTCTGTATCATCTCCAAATGAAATCTAAGAAATAATTGTAAAGTGAAGGATAAGGTTATATTTTCTGTCTTTTGCTTTGATGTGTTCTGTACCAGCTTCATAGAAAAAGTTAACATATTTGTCTCTTAGTTAGAAATAATAAAAGTTTACACCCCTAGAGCAATTGTAATGATTCCTCAAAGATGTTTTCTAGTCCAGTATCTCAGGGGTACCCATCATAGTTAAAAGGATCAAGTAAATGGGTGTTATTATTTATGTATATTTTTTGAAACAGAATGGATGAGCTCAGGGTTATTAAATCCATTATTTGTTCCTTGATAAAATAACTTCTGTCAAATAATTTCTGAAATTCTCTCTATCCTTCTATTCTTCCTAAGCTCTGTAGCATTAAAACAATCTCAATTTGCACCACTGGCCTCACTGTTCTATCTCTCTACCTGGAATGAAGTAACCTGTAATGGCCAAAATGTCTGCGCTTCTCTGTAATCTGTGGGTCACACCTGCCTTTAAAAAGGTAGTAAGAATGTTCAGTACCTCGAGGCAGAAACAGCAATCTGATGGAATAGGTGCTGATCCACAGCTCTGGAGAGGACCATAGGAGCCTGACTAAGGGGTGATAGATGTCAGCTTTTCATCGTTATTTAGCACTGGATCTTGGCGAAGAATAAGGGCTGTAGACAAAAGAATAAAGTAAGTGGGCTGAAGGGGTTTTTACCCTTGGGCACTAGGACAGTGCCTGTGAAGAATTTTGGACATACTTTAACTTCAGATGCTACCTTATGGATACTAATTGAATGTCAATTTCTTGTAGCCAGGATCTGCTGAATGTCTCCTTTGATGGATACAGACTTCCAGGGGAAGAAATTTCACCTGAGCTCTCTTTGGCTTGGAGAAAAGCCACCATCATTTGCCATTGCTTTTTTTCCTTCTATAGGTTGAAGAAAAAGTTATTCAGACATTTGTTAAAAAAGTAAGGCAGGCTTTTGTTCAGGATAATCACAGTAGGTAAGAAGACTGCTGTTGGGTTTTACAGCAGGGCAGAGAGCTTGGACTTAATTTTAGACACAATAAGAAAAGTGAGAATTTAGACCATGGGTGAAGGAGAGGATGTCACTAGATGGAAATCTGTGAAGAGGCAATCTCAAGAGTAAGGAAGGATTATGGCTAAATAGTTTTAACCGGGTTTTGCATGATCATATACCTAGGGGATGGTGGAGGATGAGAGATTATATCAGATGTGGAAGGTGACCAGATATTATGGTGGGGAATTCTGACTAAATCATTGGGAGACAAGTCTTGCTAAAATTGGACTCTTGAAGGTCATGCCCAAGGATGGGGCCTAATGGAGCTCAGAAGATCCTGATGAAAGTTTACTCAAGAAGTTTTCTTACCCTTATGTTTTGTCATCTGATATTTTTTCTGTCCTTTGAGTTTTTTCTTTCTTTTTGTAAAAACAAATTTGACTAGGTGTTATTTATTGTTCCTAATGCTTACCATCAGTAACCATCTACCATTCTGTCCACAGATTTGAAATGCAGTCACTTATCTTAGGGATGAAAAAACAAGTCACAGAAAGGTTTCCAAAATCTTGACTTTTGAAGGATACTACACAGCTGGTTTGAAACAGCCTTGATGTGAACCAGATCTAGCTGGCTAACAAAACCCATGCACTTGTCATGACAGTCTATTCCTGTATCTTATCTTTTTCATTTTTAAATACCTGCAGACTGGCTTGTTCTCTCTTGAATGATCCCTGATGCCTTAAACTAGGCATTGTGCTTGCCCCACAGTGTGCTTCTGGGCTTGCTATATGGGGGTGGGGACAGTTAGCCCTATTCCAGAGGAGCAACCTCTGAATTTATTGGGTGTGAGGAAAGAGAGACATCGCCACATAGGTGCTATAGACGTTTCAGCTTTTGGTTCCTATAAAATAACATCCTTTCACTGAAAAAAAAATGTTGTTTTGCTTGTGAAAAGTTTCAGGACTCCAGTTACACAAGGGTAAGCCTCAAGGGCTAATATAAAAGAGAGAACATAAGAGGGGAAAAGCTGAATTATTTTGCATAATAAAGTGACAGAGAATGTAGTTTAACCCCCCGGCAGTTCAAAGAAAAGTTTTGGTCTGGAATTTTGGAAGAAATAGGGCACTGGATGTGTTATTATGATTACCCCAGGTTATAGGCAGAGAACAAAGAGTGAATGAATAACAACAAAAACAATCACAACAACAACAACAAAGGAGGGAAGGCCTAGAAATTTGAATATGCCCAGAACACATTTTAAATTTCTTCTTGTTTCAGATTTAAGTCCCACCATCAATTTTAGCATTGTAGGGGCACTGAGAGATTGTCCCCTGGGGTAAAAAGGAGACAGAACTGTCCATACTGGGGCTGAACAAGGCCTGTGAGTGGACAGGGCCAGTGAGGGTCTGTCTGGCAGGAGAAGCTTGGGGTTGAAGTGATCAGAACATGGGGATTTCCTCTCCCAGACATGCTCAGAGATCACAGCTGCTGAGCTGGATTCCTCTACAGTCAGCGCAGAGCACAAGGCCAGGCTGCTTGGATATTTAAAATGCTGTAACCCCAGAAGACTGAAATGTGTGGGGTTACTGAGGTGCTAGGTTTTTCTGTGCTTTGAGGAAGTCAAGAGTTGCTTCTCGCCAGATTTATTTTGAGCTCCTGCTCGTTCTTCCAGTAAGAACATTTTAACAAAGATCCTTCCTACTGTAAAGTGTTGTATAAATATCTGGGCTAAGAAAGATGGGTTCCAGTTGGTTTTGATAGATTTTCTTCATGGCACTGTGTTCTCACGTATTCATATGAGGTTACTCATAGCTCTGTACCAGCTGTGTCTTTAAATATTTTCCAAACTATGCTTCCTGAAATATAGGAAGTATATAGGAAGGGCTTCAAGACTGGATTTTATTATCCCCAAATCATTGGCCTGTTACTAAGAGAGTGACATTTGTGTTTCCTTGAGGAAACAGATTAAATGCAGTCATCATGGTTAGCACTCACTGTGTGCCTAGAGCCATTTCACATGAACTATCAGACCTTTCCCAGTGCTGTGGAGTTGCTCCTATTCTATTTCTGATGAAGAAATTGAGGGGTGCAGGAAGGAGCTGTTTTTAGCAGAATTCAAATATAAATTTGGCCAATCAGCCTGTACTTTAAACCAATATGGCTCGTACTGAAGTATCTTTTGGTTATTAGAAAAATCGAATTGGTAATCCCAGTTTATTATTTTTAAGCCCTCAATTTTTAAGAAAGTGCCTTTGCTGCTTAGCAGTCCTGGGCAGCAATGAATGTGTTTAAATACTGGCATCTGGAAGCTTAAGTTGCTCAATACACACGGACTTGAGAGACTGAAGACTCGCTTTCTCTCCGGCTATCTCTGGAGAAACTCCAAACTTCTAAGTAAGAAAGGATTTTTGGCTAGATAGAGAATTCACGTTTATGTTCTATTAAAAGTGAAAGATGATTTTAAAATCAAGACAGTTAACAAATATTTAAGATAAACTAATAAAGGGAGGATGACCTGGAAGAATTCTTGAGGACTTTTTGAATACTTAAGAACACAGATCATTTCTGTAAATTATTAGAAAGTACAAATGATTTTTTCCTTGATTCACTAGAAAGAAAAGCTGGCTCTATAAAAGAAGATTGATTTGGATTAGGAAATGTATTTTGAAATGACCGTGTTATCACACTGATTTTTTTCCAGTACTGAGGATTGAACTCGGGGTTCAATCTATAGCCATTTTAATTTAATTTAATTTAATTTAATTTAATTTAATTTAAGGATTTCACTCAGTTTCTCAAGCTGGTTTTGAACTTATGACCCTCTTGCCTCATCTTCTTATGTAGCTGGGATTGCCGGTGTGCAGCATCATGTCCAGGTAAACACTTGAGTGATTCTTATAGCTGTAATTCCTGTTACTTAAGAAACTCTCATTCACCCAGTTGACTTGATAACTACTTTTCAGTGCTGGAGATTTTGGCCTGTTATCGCTTATGTGAAGGAGCCTAGAGCACTCTGACTTCCTCCATCCTAAGCAAGTTCAGTGACGGCTTCATCAGTCATTACTGTAGGGGTCTCTATTGACCTAAGCAGTAGCATAAACTTCAGCGCTCAGGAAAGGAGTGTTAGTCTACCACAGAAACTGTCTTGCAAGGAAGTATATATATTGGACTCTAGAGACAACACAACAAAATGAATTTGCAAATTGATTCTGATCCTTGTGATGCATATCATGTACTTATGAGCTACAGTTTAGTACAGTACATCTGTTAGGTATAGCTGTCACCTCTGGTAAAAGTTTAAATGACAAGTAAGGTCTGTTTCTCCTTCCACGTTGTGTAGATTATTTAAATGAACCCCTCCATCAGTTTGTGGCACTACATTTATTATATTTCATTGAATCACAATTGCATCTCTATTGAAATATGCTGTGGAAGACTGTGGTTTGGTTTGTGTATATTTTAAATACCATTTGATGAGAAGGAATAACACATTTAATTCTGATAAAAGTTAACACTATCATAAGGTAATAAAAACTTCCAAGCTGAGCTATGGAATGTCTTTGAATAGGGTCAGAATTACATTGGGAATTTCACTCTTATTGGAAACACAGATACAGCTTGGCCTATGTTCCTGGACAGGGTGTTTTCAGTGTGATTGCTGTCATACGAGGAAGGTCCAGCATGCTCTGTATCTTTGTTTTCTTTTCCATTTATCTGAGCCCTCTTCTTGGGTATCTCATACACATTATGCATGTTGCTGTTTTCACTCTTTATATGTGCACCTTTAAAACAAAAGACATCAATGACTTTCCTGGTTCCATCTACTTCTTATGGCCAGAGCTGCCCTGATTGGATGGCTCTGGGTTGTGGACAAGAATATCAGATCTCTGCAGATATTATTGCAGAGGACAACAGCCTTATTCATGGTAGTGGAGCTGCTTCCTGCTGCTTCTTTTGAATACAGACACCCAGACTTGACCCTGGTCCCCTCAGGGAATTAGGGAGAAGGCAATTTTACATAACAAATTCCAATTAGTTGTGCATGAATAGAGAAGACTTGCTGTGAGTTGCCTGAATCCAGAGATTGGCAGACAGAATCTCAGTTCATGAAATTTGTATCAATTTCAACTGAAACTACTGATTAATTGTATTTATTTATACCAGTACTAAAGCAAATTATTTCAATTACCAAGTGTTGGGAATGTAACACTGCAAGGTTGCATTTAAAACTACAATGCCACTGTGACCGTTCTTTCAAAAAAGAAAAAGAAAAAGCAAGTCTTGTAGTTTCATGGTATTTATTTTTTGTGCTGAGATTTTTTTTATTATGTTTGTCAAAGCCACCTAATGGTTTTTGGTAAGTTTGTGATTAAAACTTTACTGATTACCTTGAAAGCATCTTGTCATATTTTATGTGAAATTTGGAAATACATTCATTGTTATGATTTTGACACTGAGCTTTTTCCTTGGAGGTTTCCTTCCTTTTCTTTCTTTTCTTCCTTTTTACATTTCTCTCCCTACCTAACCACCTCTCCAATCCTTTCTTCTTTCCTTCTTTCTCCCTCTTTTTTCTTTTCCTTTTTTTTGGATGATGTAATTGATAATGAAGAGTCAGCGATGATGTCTAAATAGATTAGTAAATGATTGGATCATTTATTTTGTGTAGATATCTAACTTTTCAGCAGACCGTCAGATGCATCATCATCATGAAAATAGAGTTTCTAGTCCCATGCCTGCCATGTCCCTTCTTTTTTTCTGTCTCTCTTATAATCCTGAGGTGGAGCCTAAGGCCTTCACACTGAGCTACGTCGCTAACACATGTGACTGATTGATTGATTGATTGATTGATATTTGGAGACAGACTCTTGCTGAGCCACCAAGTGACCCTGCCTAGGATTGAGCTTGCAGTCCCCTGGTCTCAGCTTCTCAGAGGGCCAGGAGGACAGGTCTAAACGACCTGTATTCGTGCTTTTCCTTTCTTATGACAGGTGCATTTTTATGTGTGACTTCTGCTCTTGAAACTAAGAAAACTGCACAAAAATGAGGGAGAGGCGATTTCCTTTCTTCCTTTCATAGTTCTTTGTGATAACACCTAGGATCCCTTTATTACAATTCTTTTATTGTCTTTTTTTTTCTTCTGAACTTTGTTTCAGTCATCTACTGTTACTATATTTCTTTCAGCGTTACCTTGTGAATGTGTAAGGCATCAGCCTGCAGAATGTGAACTGCTCATTGCTTCTGCATAATCTAGCAAATGACCCACTTCCTGAATTTATATCGCCTGTCTCTTTTCTCTTCCTGGATATTAATTAAAATTTCTTTTATCAGCTTACATTCCTGGGACTTCGAACTCTTGCTTAGCTGAAGAATTCTAGAAGCTCTGTTTTTTTCCCAAATCTGGATTCTGATCATGGCACCCTTTCTCCCACATCAGACATAGATATCAAAGAAGATGAACAAGAGAGGGAGTCCACATGTATCAAAACCTACTGAGGCTTTTATTTCTATTGTTTGCTATCCCAGTGATGGGAGTATGTGAGAGACATCTATTAACAGGGAGATCCTAGGGTTTTCAGTCTGAATGGTGATGTTAAGATCTGAGAGCAATTATCTTTTCTTTGCTTATTCATACAGGACATTATCACATTTGTGATTGTCTTCATAGTGGAGGTCCAGAAATAAAATTGTCCTAGAATATCTGTTGATATGAAGAAACATGTTTGCAATAGTATGTGCCAGACATAAAATGGAGTAAGCCTTGTTGAATGTTCTTGAAAATAGATGAAATAATTCTTAGTTATAGATTGCATATGCTTTAGTTAAAAATATATGAGAATGTTTTGATTTGGGCAGAATAGATCACATTTTTCTTTACAAAAATCAAGTAAGAACCAGCATAAATAGCATTAAAATAACAGCCATATCTCCTAGTGTGAAAGCATGCTGAGACTGTTGCCTCTGTGTGGTTTGAGTGTGGCTTGTGTCTCCCAAGGGCCTGTTGAGATTAAAGGTTTGGTCTGCAGGCTGCTGTTCTTGGGCCTTGGTGGAGATCTGGGAAGGCAAGACCCACAGAGAGAACAAGGGCGGAGGGGTGTACGGTTTTCTTTAGGTCTTGAGGGGTAGTTATCAAAGGATCAAGCCTGGCTTCTCCCATCCTCTTTTCCTGGGCTTGTTTGTTTCACTATGAGATGTTCCCTGCACACTTGCTATGATATTTGCCATCCAGCACCTGCCACAAGATCCTTGCCTTTGAGAAAGCCCGAGCTAGGCTGGCTGGTTTTTCAGCCCCCAAAATGTGAACCTTTCTTACCTCACATTATTTTGTTAGAGTGACAAAAACTAATACATCATCTTTGTCTTACTGCATGCTGACTGTGAATCTGTAGAGCTATGTAATTATTATTCTGACGTGACTCATATAATAAATCACCACTTAGTTGAACTTTTACAGAATTATTATATTTCTAAATGTGGAAACATTGTGTCTAGTTTTTATTGCTATATTTTAGAAATAGTAAAGACTAGTTTCTTTTGTACTTGAAGCAAAATATAATTGTCATTTTCTTAATGTTTGTATTTGCCAAGCAAGCAGGCATATCAGTCTTCACATTATAAGAAATGCCTTATTTGTAAATATATTCATAGATCACCTCAGTCATAAAACTGAAGACCACTTTCAACTTCCTAAGAGGAGGTGGAAATAAGAGTGTAGTTTCATGTATGCCTAGATCTAGGAGCTCAAGACAGCAGCTATTCTTTTTTCTTCCTTATTCCTTCTTATTTTCCCTTTATTTTTAGTGTTCTCTAATCTCCATGCCCTTTCTTTGCTTTAGGACTGGCCTGGTTCTATTGGGCACAGTGGGTTCTGGCAGTCTTAAGTTTATCTCATTCCTTCATTCCTTGTTTAGAAAGGAAAAAAATCTCCTTCGCCATGTGTATTTTAGAAATAATAGTAGGGCATTGATTAGCCTTGCTTGGGTAGGAGACCCACCCCTACATGGACAAGTACAAATTGCACAAGGACAGGGCATATTTGATTTGATTTACTCAGTCTTATATTGCATGTCCATTCCCACAGACCGGAAGTGGAAGGCTATTACTATCAACTGCATGAAAGACTATTTAAAATGGTTGTCCTATGAGGTTCTGAAATATATAAAGCTTTTGAAAAAAATTCTTTTTGTGAGATTTATTAGCTATGTATGTATAAGCCACTCACTGAAACTGCCTAGGAATTATGTGAAATGACTCTGGTTGCATTTGCTAAAGAATAACAAATTCATAAAAGAGAATTTTTTTGTTAATATCCCCCAAATAACAGTATAACAGTCTTGCTTTTATTATTGTTGATTATAGTGGTATGTAATTGTGGCATGGATGATTCCAATGTGGGGAGGAATCACTGAGACCTTTGCCTTCAGTTTGTTTATTCATTTATTGAGCAAATAGTTTTTGAATATTCTCAACCTGACATCAGACTACAATTCACTAGAGAAAAGACAAACATGACCCTTGCTCATATGTCCCCTTCTCATCGAAGCTTTCCTTGCCTCCCATACTGAAAACTTTCCAGCTCTGCTCTTCTTCGCTTCGTCAACGTTTCCTAGTCTCCTTTCTTACATTTTTGTCTTTGTAGCAATTACCAATAATGTTTGTATTTTACTTATTTATTCTCATTTACATTTGGTTTGTATTTAGGCTCATGTAGGACAGAGATGCTGATTTTATTTTACCTTTAATTATATCCGCAACATCTAGAACTGCATCTGGCACAAAGGAGTAAGCCAATAAATTCTGAGTGAGCTAACCAGATCCGGGCTATAGCCATCTTCTGTCTGTCCCCTGTGTATGGGTAGTAGACATGCCAACAATTGTAGATGCTGAACTTGTCTAAAAAGCAATGTGAGATAGATAGCAGTGCTAATTTGGGTGAAGTGATCAGAAAGGCTTTGCAAAAAAAGTGGCAGACAGACCAGCTGGAATGACAAGAAAGTGCAGTCCAGTTCCCTTCAAGCTGAAGTCCTGCACTATTGCTAGCTAAAGTCAAGGGGCAGCAAGGTGAAACCAGTGGCGAAGGAAGTTGGGGTCAGCAAGGAGGAGGAGAGGAGCAATGGACAGGGCCAGAGCCAGCCAGCCAGGATTGAAATGGGAGTTTGTGCTTAGCGAGATGAAAAGCACTAAGAAGATTCTTGAACAGCAAAGCAAATGTAATCTGAACTTATGTTTGTAAAAGATCATGTGGGATATTGTTTGTTGAGCAAGAAACTGTTCCCAGGCCACTGTGAATGATCAAAAAAAGGAAATTTGTATCGAGTGATAGTGCAAGGGCCAAAAGTCGATTTTGCACTTCTGTTAAGTGTTTGGGTCAAAGAAATTTGCTAAAGGATTGGTTGTAAAGTGATGAAGGATTCAAAATGAATCAAAAGTATAATTTCAGATTTGAATTATTGTACAGGCTCTCCAAAAATCTGATATCCGTTGAAACTGGTGAATTGTGTTAAGTTAAAATCCATTCTATAGTTATATTTGAGAAAAAAAAAGTCTTTAAGGAAATAAACTTTATAACATTTGAAATATGAAAAGCATTGATAAAATTAGCAAGTGTGATGGGGACCAGATAGATTCTAGGGCTTTTCAGCTTCAACAATTGATGACAAAATACGCAGTCTTTAATATCTGTGTATGTCTAACACCTGCCCTAATTTTGATATTCTTGAACAATTTGTTCTTCTCTGGAAAATAGAGTCATCTTCATGATACTGAGAGTTATAGAATGAGATGGCAGTTGGCTGGGTGGGAGGAATAGGCAACTTTGGGGAGAAGAAATAATATCACAGTTCTCTATATGGAGAAGAAATTAATCACTTTCAAAATTTAGCAAAATAATCTGTGACATTAGCAGATAAGTAGTGCTACTTGCTTTTATGTCATATTTCTTTATTTCATACATTGTATGTGTGACTCAATTGTGCACATAACATCCATATTAAGACTTGGAGTCTGAATTTCTTTTAGGCACAGAGATTTTGTCAGACTTTTATTATTGCTAGTAAAAGTTTGACAGTATAGCCATCTATCGTTGATGTGGTTAAGAGATTCCCATAGATTTCAAATCCTACTATTTGAAACTTCTCTTTAGGTATATGATATAAGATAAAATAATCGCATTCATTTAGCAAAGAGCAGGGAAATATCAGTAGCCTATTTGAAATTATAGTTGTTTCAAATAGAACATTTTAAAGACTTCTGACATGTTGATACACCTATTGCTTGATCTTACATGAATTTTTGATTTAAGTATGTTTCAAGCAATAGCCCTTTGAACCCATTTCTTAAATTCTCTTCAGATGCAAATTGATAACAATGCTGTTCTCTTGTTGCTGAAGCAGAGCTCCAGAGCTGAGTCCTAAGGTAAATGGAAGCACTATTTTTAGCAGCTAGTTAGTATAACAGCACTGTGAAGGCCAGCTAAGTGGGAGGCCACCAGGGTCCTCAAAGGACCTCTGTCCTCTCCCCCACATCTCTTTGTTCCTTCCCTTCTTTCTCTCCACTTTTCTTGCTTGCACATAAAGTTTCCTGGAAATTTTCTCTCCTTTATTACATGTATACAGGAATAACTGTGTCAGTGGCAATTTGTCAGAATATTGTTTATTTCTGTGTATCTCACATACATATTCTTTTGGTCTTTTACCCTATGTCTGGTAAGCTTCCTTATCGAAAAGGAGAGGTTTCCAGAAGCTTCTTTGCACTTGATCCTGTTTGAGAGTTTTTCTCAGAAATACTGGATCATACTCTGTAATCGTATTTTTCCTCCTCAACCCCTACACAATTTTTTCATAGCATGTTTGTTTTTACAATTTTACAGTGTTTTCTGAATTTTAGGACTAATAAGCACAAATAATTAATACCATTTAAGAGTATCTTTTGGAATACTCAAACTCCAAGTATTAACTACAGTAACTTTAAGCACCAACACTATTTTAAAGCTGTCACAATGGGATATTCTAAACACTCTTAAGAGATAGGAACATTAATTGATTCTGATTTATGGGAAAAATTTGAAGACGTGTTAAAAACATGCTAGAATGTTAGTAGTCAAAATACAATACACCTTATATAATAATATCAAGTTAACTTGAATTTAGCCTTATTTTAAGGTCATTTTATCATAAACTAAATTAAAATGTCAAAGTGTTTCTAAAAGTAAATATTATAATAACAATATAGCCAACCTTTTGAGTTTGGTTCTTCATTGCATAACTACGATTTCTGTTTAAGTTCTATAGAGATCCAGGCAATGAAATGAAGTAGGAATTGGGCCACTAGAGTTTTAAGTTAAAATTTCATTTTATAGAAATCTAAGACACTTTAAATTTTTTCTTGTGCTAGTAGTGATTCCAAAAAATGACCAAAAAAGTGCTTCTCTGAATTACCAGAAAAATGAAAGTTTTTTTTCCTAGCCATTTTTCTTTTTCTCCCTGCTTTAGACTCCAAATACCCAAATATAGAAATTAGACCATGACCATAGTTTATAAAATGTTAACTGAAGTGCCACTAGAGAGAGCCATTGATTATTTTTTTTTATTTTACAAGTTATCTAAGACAAAGTTGGTCCTCATTTGCGGTAACCCCAGAAACACAACTCTTAATTACTAATTGTTATTTGTACATCCCGTACCCAGTAAGACACAGAGTACAGGAGTCCCAAATGTACTCTTTGCAAGGACCAGCCAGGCTGTAACTGAGTGAGCCCCTTTGGCATATGATAAGTGATCCGATTTGAGGGGCAGTAGCAAAGTGGTAGAGCATAGACAAAGGGGGCACTTCTTGTATGTTGGGGCATTTGCTGCTCAGCTTCTTCAGATTGAGCCTAGGTAGGTATGGTGGTCTAATAGTGCCACATTGGTTAAGCCACATATGTCATTTTAATGGACATCTCCTGATTTTTCAGTTTGAGAATCATTTTAAATTTTAAAAGGAATTATTTATGCTAGGAAGGCACATTGACAGTGTTCGACAAGAAAGCTCAGCTGGATTTTTGGTGACTGTGTGAAAGATGAGGGGAGGAGAGGCAGACCGGAGGCCAGAAGATAGGTAAGGACTGCCTGTCCAGATAAATGAGAAGGACGCCTCAAACTAGGCAGTGCAAACTTTGTGGAGCATCAATAGAGAGTGGGTGAGAGACCTTCAGTTGAAGAACAAACAGAACCTAGGACCAAGTGAGGTTTTAAATTTCTCTGGGGTCCCAAGAAAAAGAAGCTGCTGGAGCTCAGGTAGAATGTGCATATTTTTAACAGTAATCTGAAATCCAATTATCTGCCTTCCACAAGTGCAGACACTACTCCTGCGCACACAGAATAATTATACCACGTATGGGTTCAGTTTTGATTTTTCAATCAGAGGATGTGCTGATGCCATTGCTACATTTGCTTGAAAGGTCACAGCTTCAGTGGTTTTGACGTTGGAAAGCAAAGATGAAAATAGAATGCCAGAGATTTTGCGAAGCAGATGGGGGAACTGCTAACGGAGGTCAGTCTGCAGTCACTGGCAGGCGAGAAGAGTGAAAGAAGGAAAGTGAGGAGCTGAAATGCTCATGTAGATGATAATGTGAGGAAAAATGAGAAGGGGGTGCTACTGTGATTTTCCCCATTCTGAGCTAGCTTGATCCTGAGACTTGAATGTTCTTTATATAGAGATCCCTATGGGGTAAATATCCAGCTTATTTCTTAAAGACAGAATACACATTACCCTTAGATTCCTCAGGGTGTTCTCTATTTGAAGGAGGAAATGAAAAGAATTGTCAGGAAGGAAGCAAGCCATAGCATATCAGTTCCACAGTATTTATTGATCAGTGTCCAGTGCAAGAAACAGTCCCGGTGATGCCATCGGTGTTGATTGAGACATAGTCCAAATTCAAAAGACTGATAACCATTTAAATAACTAATTGGCAACATGACAGCACACTGTTGTATTAGTTGTCTTGGGAAAATCAAACATTAAAGTTCACGGGATAGATACATATCCAATGGCAATGTTAACTTGCTGGAAGGAAAGACAAGACTTCCAAAAGAGCTGGCATGTCTCAATGAAGTAGCTAATCATAATGCTTGAGAATCAATCTAGCAAAGCACTGAGATGACTGACTTCCAAACAGAAGACATGAAATGAAAAGAAGGACATAGCAATGGCAGAATCCAAAGACTTTTGAAGTCTTGTAAGTAGGAATTGACTACACAGAATAAAGAATACCTTTATCATTCCTGGCCTGTGTATTGAGGAGTACGGTATTTAAGCAGTTAAGGTCAGAGGCACTCAGATGGAGAAGGCCAACATAGAGCACAATGGCACTGATGGCAAAGGGGCTCCAAATACCGCTTTGGAATTAATATGTGGATGACCTGGGAAGAAGTTTGAAATTTGACATACTGATATAAGTTGTACTGAACACCCCGCCCCCTTTTGCTATGACACCGCCTGGTTTTAATGTTCCAACTGCTCCACAAAACCTTAGCTACTCAAGCAAATATGTTGTTAGTTATTCCATGTTTGAAGAACTGTTATGTCTGTCCCTAGCTTGACATCTCTTACTTTATAATCTCGCATGCTAGGCCTGGGTGTATGTAGCTGGTTACTAGGATGACATTGGACCACTACACTGGAGTGCTTTGGAGAGTGAAACTGGAAAGTTAGAATGATATTGGAGACATTATGGGTAATGAGGAAACCAGGCATAAATGGGGACTGTCTTGACTACCTCAAGCTGTGTGGTCCTAGACCTACTCTGGCTGAGTAATATGGTTCTTTTGTCTTCTCAAATGGCGCAGAGCAACATTCGGTGACTATGTCAGAGGCCAGGAAAAGAACCGTGGAAATTATATGACCCCATATCTTCGTTTCACATATGAATAAACTGAGGTCCAGAGAGATTAAGTGACTTATTCCTGCCTGAACAGCTAGTTCTTACCTCGAAAGCCTGTTCTCTTCATTCCCAATCTTGCTTTCTTATTGCTGTCCCAGACTTTTCTCAGATATTGCCTTGTCCTTATTGCCTGGTTAAGTTATCTTAAACCTTTGGTTAGATTTTTACTTGTTACTTTTGCTTTGATCTACATTTTTATGCCTCCCCATTAATATATTGAAATCTAATCACTAATGTGATTGTATTACTGATGCGGTCTTTGGGAGGTGATGTGGTTATGAGAGTTCTACCCTCATTAGATTTGGATTAGAGCTGTTATAAAAGAGGCCTCAGAGGGCTGACCTGCTCCTTCTGCCATGTGGGGACGGTGAGAAATCTTCATTCTGGGAACCAGAAATCAGGGCCTCACAAGATGTGAAATCTTTTGGTGCCTTGATAGTACTTCCAACTCATGTAACTATGAGAATAAATTTCTTTTGTTTCTAATCTACCCAGTATATGGTTTTTTGTGATAGCAGTAAAATAGGGTAGAATAATATTTTCTTTTTCTACCATGATCTGGTAAAGAACATGCATATTTAGCAAATGTTAATTGAATTAATATATGATCATAGAAACACTATTTCTTATTGAAGAAATGAGAATCAGGAAAAATATGGTCAGATTCACTTATAAATAGTGACCAAAAAAGCTCAGAAAATATCACATGTTCATTCGGAAGTGCATCAGCCAGTTACATGTAACTGCTAACTAAAATTTAAGTCCCATGGGTCTTACATTCCTGAAACTGTTGGTTTGCCCAGGGTGTTCCACTGCAGCAGAAGTAAATGACAGCAAGATATTAGGGACCTAAAAATGTAAAATGACATGGTAATGATTTTATCCTTTTCCTCTGACAGTTTCCAAATGCTACCTCATGTTCTGGGACCCCTCCCTCCAGCGCTGGAGTGCAGCTGGCCAAGCTGTTAGACCACTGCACAAATTAGGCAATCAAAACTCAGAATTTAAGTGACTTTGACTAAATTGATTCAATTTCTTCAAGATAACACAGCAAATCTTGGTCAAACTTAGCACCCGTCCTTGAAAGATTTTTTTTTAAACTCAACAAGGCAAAACTGTTAGCCAAAATGTCATTCCAGGTACAATTCGTGATTGTATGTTAAAAAGCTTTCTCAAAATTATCACACAAGTACCAGTATCCTGATTTATTCATGCTTATGTGAGATGTTGTTACAGCAAGAAAATCATGATTTTTCATAATTTTAGAGACACAGGTGTAGAATTTTGCAATCGTGTAGAATAAAGCAAAGGTGGATGATAAAATTTTCAGAATTCCAAAGATGTCAATAGAAAATGCAGAAAAATAAATGTGCAGCATGACTGCATACAGAGTGAGCTTGGGGGTGACACTGAATTTCTGATGTGATTTCCTGAGGACCCAGAGTACTGGCTCACTCACAGGACTTCAAGGAGAACTTGGTATTCTCTGCTGGCCTCACATTCTCTAATTAGGGAGCATTTAGGCTTGTGTTTACTGTGTTAGAAAACATCGACCTAAATCTCCCCTATTAACAATAGAGTTTTCAGGGCATTTTGTTGCTTGGCTCCCTTGAAGTTCGATTTAAACTATTTCTAATTAAATTAAATGTGAATGAGACAGGATTGTGAGATGAGGTAAACATCGTTAGTTCTTCCGGAATCTTCCTTAAATAGTAGCTGAGCAGCTCTTCTCCCTGGATTGTGCAGAGCTTGTGAGTTGTCTAAAGGAAGACAGGAGCTGTGTGTTGTTTGCAAATGTATTTTGAGGACCTCAGCAAAGGCCGGGTGATGGCAGGAACCCATTAAACGTAGGCTGAGTAAACCTGTGGGGCCAACTCTGGAAATCCATCATGGGTAGCCTCTTCAGACTTTTTTAGCAAAATAAACAGCTTTCTTATGAGGCCTGGCACTCTTACCTTGCCAACAACCTTACTGAGTGGTAATGAATTGTTTTCAGGTGTTTTCCTTTCTAGAAAATCATTTCTCAGCCAGTGGGACTTCTAGCAGTTTTTATTTTATTTTTTGTCAGTTTTGAATATCCATTGCCTCCATCTCATTGGCTCAAGATATTTAATGTGTATTTGTTGAACCATATCATTGAGGAGTAAGTTCCTGGTTCCATTTCTTCTCTAACTCAGGAAGATAAAAACTGATTCTGAATTTAAAAATATGTAGTGCTTTTGTTCGAGCATAAAGAAACATTAACGGATATTGAATACGACATAAATAAATAGAATATGATGTAATATAAAAAATATGTATGTAGGAACGTATAATACACTATAAATAATGTATGAGATAATATAAATGGTATATACATAATATACAACATAGTATGATGTGATATGTTATGAATAGCAGATAATACTAAATAGAAAAATAAATGCTGTTCGTTATATTTGCAAGTTTTTTCCTTACGAATTTAAATTTATGGACATACAAGTGACACTGTTAGATTTTAGAGTGCTACAATTAGCCTATTTTGGAACTTTAGGAGACTGACTTAAACCCCGCCAAGATCCAGTTTTCTCGCTGTTAGTTCTACAGTACTGCTTGACTGTGGGTTAAATAACAACTGGCAGCATTTTGTGTGCTTCTGTTGTCCACCCTTTATCTCTAACACATCACCTGCATGCATCTCATCTGCTCCTCATGCATCCAACTCCATATGATAGGAATTTTATCATTTAACAGGTTAAGAACCTGAGACGAATGTCGATTTTTCCTCAATAAGGATGGACTGGGAATCTGTGCATACCGCACTAGAAATCACACCCGTCAGTTACTCGAGAGGAAACTAGCAAAGACTTGAATCCTACATGCTTCAGATGCTTATGCTGGGGATTCCTCATCCTTTGCAGGACCGGATCAGACAATGAGGATGGATTCTAGAATTGGTGAAAAAGAGAAATATAGAAGGAAGGGATCCAGTGGCATCTGTGGGGTTTAAAATGTACAGAACCCTTCATATTTATAGGTGGGAGTAAGCCATCCTTAGGTTGTACAAGCAGTTATGGGGAGGAATGGTGTGGTTATTGTTTTATAAGTCTCTTGCTTTGCATGCTGACATCAGGAAAAATTAATTTATTTGATGTAGATCTTATATCCAAGTGTTACTACTGATTTTCTACACAAAGAAATCTTCCTCAAACCAGTGTAAAAGGAACAGCTTCTCCAATTCAGAGTCAATAGGCTGCTGTCACAATTCCCAAACACAACCAGAATAAGACCGCTGTTGTAATACTGGACATTTACGCTGAAAAAAATCAACATGTAGGTAAACATCCCAAGCTGGGATGGATAGTCTGAAATTTGTATAGCTGGAAGAAGTAAAAAAAAAAAAATTGAGCTACTTCCCCTTTTATACAAAATTTTACTTACCTTTTAAATGATTAGTACTGCTTGAATTTGTACAGACAAAATTACTTCCAGGTCCAACAAAATGTCACTATAATTTTCTCTAAGAAGTTTAATGTAACTAAAATGCATAAGACAATGTTTATAGGCGGTGCTTAGTAGCTGTTATCTGAAGTTTGTTTTGTTATCATTAGCATCCCTAGCAGAAAGAGGTGCCTTTCTCTCTTAAGATGTCTTTACTTATAGCACTCTTCATACTGGATTTTAATTGTTTGTTGAAATTGTCCTTGTTTCCATCAATCTTTAATAAGAGCTTTAAGATCAAAGATTGGCCTACCGTGTTTTAAGTACCATATTTTAAATACCAAGTATCCTTGTAAAAGGCTGCAACAATATATTTAGCTAGATGAATTTATTTTCCTAAAAGCACTTTGTGTTGGTATCCTGACCTTGCAGGTCACCAGCTGATTGCATTAAAAGTTTGCATTTTTGGAACAAAATATTTCTAAATGTGTAACTGTTTTTTTTAAAAAGAAAAATAAGGTCAATAAAGCCAGGCTGTAGTAATAAATGATGTCATTGTGGAAGATGAAATAACCCAAAGGTTCAGTGTATTGGAATAGAGTGGGGTTTTTCACTATGTAGAGATCTGTTAGTACACACACACACAACACACACACACACACACACACACACACACACACACAAATGTGTATGCTAAAAAGTAAATGGTGAAGTGTTACTTGTTTGTATCCTTCATAGTATGAAGGTATGACAGATGGTATATATACATGAAATGATGAACTCAAAGCCAGGAAGATTATTAAGTCAGAAGTGAAGTGAGGGTTCTGATATCCGTGTGTCCCATCCCCTTTACCCATGGGAAAAATAAATGAAGTGTAGAGATTTAAATTGGTGGTATTTTCACTGTTAAGCGAGATGACTTGCTCTGCTAGTCTACATAGCTCACTGTGCAGCTGGAGGTATTCTGTGTGTTTTGCTTCTACAGAGTAGCACTTTTCCACAGAGAGGGGACTGTGTGAAGGGGCCTTGTCACTTTGGGGTTGAAATCCCACAATTCAGGGTTTGATGCTGAGGATGATTCTCAAGACTCCTTCTGAGCACTGGTTTCCACCTCTGTAATGATCATTTGAATGTGTTTTTGTGGCCTTTTCCCCCAGCCTTGCGTTACCCCACCTCTCTCCTCTCTCCCTGCAGTCATTATTGTGGCTTTCTTCTACTTTGACAGGATCAGAAGTTTAAATAATCAACATATTTCATACCTGTTTCTACTTTTCTGGTTTCTTAAAATCTTTTCTGTAAGATTAGATGGCCTCCATCCCCACAGCGAGGTTCTCTTGTGTTTGTTCTCATGCCCAGTGAGGTTTAGCCGTACCCTGGGGTTCTGGGCCGTCCCACACTGACAGCTTTCTGATCAGAAGGGGCTTTGCCTTTGTCTGCATCCATGGTGATCAGTTTTGAATCTGTCACAAGCATTGAGTGCACAATTCATGAAAACCTGTGCAGTGTTTGGGCTAAAAGTCATCAGTGACAGGTCGTAGCTGATCTTGGACTCAGTGAGCTAAGTGCCTGGGACCATCCTGCTGTGAAGAGCTTCCTGTCCACATCAAACTGAAGTAAAATAAGGATACCTCATATTATTTTAGAAGTTTGAAAAGGCAAAAGTCACAGAAGGAAAATGAAATGATTTGTAGAGCAAATCCACTGTGCCAGCTACGTTAGTAGCCAACTTGACAGATTTCTCAGTTGCTGGGGAATGAGGACCCTACGTGAGAGCTTTGATCTGTGTTATTGTTACTAAGATGATGCTATTTGAGGAGTCATTCAAAGCTGCTGTATACAGTGTACAAGTGTTTCTAAACTACCTTTAGATAGTCTTTTACATGTTTCAGGTTTAGAAAATATTTGAGGTATATAGATTTTGTTGTTTCACAAAGCACCCATATATATTATATTTCCTACTATTTTTTTACTGCAATAATTTTTTAATTTAAATGTTCACCATATTTTCAATTGCACATACAACTGTATATACACATATATGCACATAAACACATATTTTTGTATTACATAGAGTGAAAAAAAATCAGAGAATTTTAGATGTCAAAGAAATTAGGATTGAGAGACAACATAGCTCAATCTCTTGCTTTTGAAAATGTTGCAATGGCTGTATGATGATTAAATATGTTTTTAACAATAAATATTTATGACTTTTAAGAATTTAATAAACACTGCGAGTCTATAACCTGACTATTTGCCATGTGGGGTGGGGATACAAAGACATAAAATCTTGCCCTTCAAGAGCCCAGTGGAGGAGACAATAAGTACATGAAATCTAGCAGGGATGTAATTAAACCATGTACTGTGTATAGTTCAAATTACAGCACACAAGAAGGTGGTAGAGTTGATGATTAGGAAAGACTTCGCTGAGTTTTTAGGAGTGGAGCTTAGTTTTGAAAGATTAATAATAAATATTGCCCAAAGATGGTAGAATTTTAATCCTTGCGTTTTCAACGGGACCAAGGAACATCATCATTCAGCAGTAAACTGTTTTGAAGAGCAGATCACAACCTTGGATTCATATGGAATCACCCCAGAAAGAATGGCCAGGATAAAAAACACTACCAACAACAAGTGCTGGAGAGGCTGTGGGGAAAAAGGAACTCTTCTGCACTGTTGGTGGGAGTGTAGACTGGTGCAGCCACTGTGGAGGTCAATCTGGAGATTCTCAAAAAGCTGGGTTTGGAGGTCCCATTTGACCCAGCTATTCCACTTCTAGGCATATTCCCAGATGATCTGGTAGGAAGCATTCTATTGTAGCACGGTTTTAGGAAACGGCAATTTTCCACTTGGTCTCAGGCAAAGTTAGTATTTCTTAGTCGGCTTCCAGGAGGAATGAGCAGCCAGGCAAAACTTCAAAAGTGAACTATATTTCCTACTATTGTCAGTTGAAATGTGGTGTAGGTATCCTGGATTAGGATTCAGAGTATGTGAGTCATACTCCTGCTTTGCAATCGATAAGCTTTGTCATTGCTGCCAAAGTTAGATGGTCTGTACCCTAGTCATACTTGTGTAGTGAACCCAAAAACTTGTCTTTCTGTAAGCACTTTCCTACTAGCTCCCCACACACCTATGGACACACATACCATTTACCCTGATAATATGGCTGTTTCAGTACTTTGGGAACTTGCTATGTGTAAAGATTATCGAAAAGTAGTTGCAGTTTCCTTGGAGATTTTGATGGCTAATATTCTTTTAAAAATACTGTTAGAATACTTTTTTAAATGATTTAAATTGTATATAAATTCAGGTAACTGTTTCTGTCATCTTGTATAAATGCTGCATATGCGATCTTGATTTATTTCCTTTTGACAGTAAAATAAAACATGGAGATCAATATTTCTGATTGATTTTTTTCTGCTGGGAAAGGTGTGAATATAGGCTGATCAGAACCGATTTTAACTGTTGATTAGATTCTATGAAACACAATTTTAATAGTTCCTTTTCTTTGACATGAGTTTTTTCTCTGATGTCCATGTTAATTTTGCAGGTGACCCATAAAGATGCACTTTTGTAATAGAAAGAGACACAGTCAACCTAGGAAAAGAGCCACTTAAAGCAGGAATTATGTGCTAACATAGTGATTTACCAAAATGTTCTTTCTTCGTTGCACCCACTTCTAAGGTGTGCTTAGAATGGATATTGTCACCAGCACTGTCCCATTCTATTTGCACAGCTAAAAAACAGGGTATATCAGAATGTAGAATGATGACTAAGATTGTACAAGAGAACTAATCCTGTTCTGTTGCATAAACTACTACATTCATTGGAAATGGATATATCCGTTGCAAATGAACTGTGACAGGCAGGTAGGTTGAGTGAGTCCTTTATTTTGTTTTACCTGAAAGTGAAGATTCCAACAGATGGTAAAGGCACAGCAAAGGCTTGGCATGTGCTAAGCATCTATTTTGATAACCATGTATTTTTAGAGGGAAAGGTATGCAGCAGTGCTGCATAATAATATTTTGGTTAATCGTGAACTACATATATGATGATGATTCCATAGGCCTATACTACCTAGTGACACAGTCTCTTCGTTTGTGTAAATCCGCCCTAAGATCTTTGCCCAACGGCACCATCACCCAGTGCCGCATTTCCAGGGGTTTGTCCCACGCTAAAATGACTCTCTATGCTTCACAGAATAACCCTTTTCTCTTATGCTCATTCATAAAGGAGCTTGTGCACTTTTAGTTTTTAGGCTCCACATTTTTACTACCCCAAGACATTCGCTGCCTGACCGTATTTCCCCCTCAACCGGATTGTGTGATAGAGATCGGTGCTGGCAAAACTGTTAGACCTTTCAGTGATGCAAACATCCCGCTGCAGCTGGATGTCTTAGAGCAGTTTTTAAGAGTTCACTTATTAAAATGGCAATGTATTCTGCTTGTTGCATGCTTTTTAGTTTTCACAAATCCCTAGTGGACAGGAATTATTGTCTGTTTTGTTAACCAGTAATCTAACCATCAGAATTCCTGTTGTTGGCGATCATAGAGCTGGAAATAGAGGCAGCATCTGAACTCAGCCCACTGATAACCAAGCTACTTGTCTGTGTTGTGTTTCTGCCTGTTTTTTCTGATTCCAAAGTCAGCCTAAGTAAGTCTTGCCCAGAATCCATGTAGGCTGAAACCTTGTGCTAAACACAGGTGGTACCGTGGATTTCAGGCCAGCTGAGTGGTTCATTTTCAAGAAACACAGGATATTAATTTATTAATGAAACCTGAGAGGCTACAGAAATCCCTGAGCTGCTGGGAAGTTCATCCTTTTTAATTATATGGAGTGAGACTTCCCACAGTGTTGGACCTTCAGAAGGTGCCAAACTCTGAAGTGAAATGCAGACGGAAAGCTCCTTCGTGGTGACTCCAGTGGTCCTGGATAGAGGGAAGTGGGTTGAGTAACTTAAATGCAGTGAGATCTGAGCGGCCTGTTCTGCGTGATGCAAGTGAAGAAAGAGAGGTAAGGTTTTAATACCACAAGGGATAATGACCAATTAAAAACTGAGCAGACAGAGAGCAAAAATGAGAGTGAGCATAACAGATAGCAGAGAATGTGACTGAGAGGCAGTGGCAGAAAAGATAAGAGGTGACACAGTGTGTATTAAAAAATGACAACACTGTCAAGTGACAGTTATTCTAGATACAGAAAAGAAATCTAGGAATGGAGGAAGAAGTAATTATTGTACTTAAGACAAAAAAAGGTGAACAAAGGGTAATTTAACTATTAGCGATAATATTGCCAATTCTTTTCATCATAGTTACAAAGTACTCCCACATGTAGATTATGTGGGTATTTCAGTTATTCCTTTATAAGTATGAAAATCTAGTCTCTGACTTGTTTAGTTTCTAGACTAAGTGGCAGATTCAAAACAAGAAAATACGGAACTATTTCTGGCCCCTTCTGGTTTCCTTTCCCTAAGTACTCCTAGGCATCACTGTGTTATGTTGAAAGTCTGTCCACTATAGGAAGAACTTATCCTGGGTGCCAGGGGACCTTTTTATTACTGAATAGACTGTCTTCTTAATTTGGAATACTCTCAGGGGTAAAGATTTGTTCAGAGTACAGCACAGTGGGCTTCCTATGTGGCAATTACGAACTTCAGTTAGTCTGCATACTTTTGTTCTAGAATGGGGTCAAGGATGCAAGGACAGGTAATGTTTCTGGTATTATGACATGGCTAGTCACAAAATAATGATCTGCAAAGATAGGATGTAAGGGCCTTTGCGAGAGAGGCAACAAGACAAACTGACTATGTATGGAGCTGTGAGTCACAGTGGCGTCCCATGGTTTCTATCTGCCCTGGACCCTTTTCCGCCTCGTCACTGGGTTGTAAATGTGTTGGTTGGGGCTGATACATTTCCCAGTCTTCTGTGGGCTTCTCACTGGGCCAATCATTGATTACTTTCTGCCTAGGTGGGAAAAAAGTTGAGTTTTATAGGTGTCTCTGAGAGGTATGTGGACCTGGGGCTGACAGCTGCCGTTTTATTCACCTCATGCAGACAACCTGACAGAAAACTCAGGACAGCCAGAGCCTTTGACTCCACCAGTTGAACCTCATGAAGATATCATCATCAGAATCCTCAGACTTCTCCCGTAGGCTAGCAAGTAAATCCTGAAGATTTTATGACTATAAAAATCTGAGTCATATGCAGACACAAGGAACTGGTACCTCCTAATAGTAACCAACTTACTATATGTTACTGGGTTACTCAACATCTTCTAAGGATAAGGAAGTCTTTGCCCTAGCAAGCCTCTGGGTTTGATTCTAAGTACCTCCAAAAGCATTCTTTTGGAACTTGCATGCGTTATTCCTTTAATACAACAGACCTCTGAAGGACATACCATTATTATCTTCATTTCATGTGAAGAATCTAACAGATTGACATTAGTTGAGTTGCACAAGGTCACAGAAGTAGAGACAAAGCTGAGACTCAAACCTAAGCAATCTAATTATACATTATGAACCCTGTTAATTCTCTTTGTGTATGAACCTTCTGACATATATGTGTGCATGTATTAACATTGTGTGTGTGTGTGTGTGTGTGTGTGTGTGTGTGTGTGTGTGTATTATCTCTGTCATGTGTAAATGCTTGGCCATCACCACAGTGGAATTGTTATAAATTAAAATACTAATCTAGTCATGACTAGAGAAATATCTCACATCTTATCCTAGCATGATCATAGCCAAGAATAAAAATTATTGCAAGTAGAACTTTAATGAACTTACAGATCTGTGAGTATTTTGAAAAGGGTTACAGAGGAAAACTAAAATGAATGGGTATAATATTGAAGCCTCCATGATGTAGGATACTAAGTCTCATTAACCGTAGCTGATTAGCTGATCAAACCATTTTGCAGCATTAAAAATACCACTAGACCCACTCAGACTTAGACACTGGAGCACATTCTTATAAGACTTATTTAGGGAAGACCGCAGTGGGGAGGATTCACTGAATGGATACTGACTCGAAACTAAAATATTTTCTTAGGTAAAACATTTAATCAAGCTGTGTACTGAGAGACTGCAAGTTCATATCTGTTATAATGAAGCTAGAAGACAAAAAAGCGTGCTACTAGGGAAGCTAAGAATGGTGTAGATACAGTACTTATGGAAAGTCATCTCTGAGTTCCATCTGCTGCCTTCATATCTTACTGTGCGATTGCTAACCCTGTGAGGTCACAGTGAATACAGCGCCAACCTACGTGGAGTGTAAAGGGTCAGCTTACTTCCTACTCCTGATAGGGCTGCACACAAAAATTAATTTTATCAATTAAATATTGTCAGGGTCCTATATTACTGTCTATTGTATCATGCAAGCTTATGAGGAAATAGGTAAACAGATTTAAAATCAAATCTTTTCTTATGCTGTTAGAAAAAAAAAATTGTCTGAGAGTCATTATGCCTTAAGGTAAGTGTAGGCAAATGGACCAAATCTGATCCACCTCCTATTCTTGGGAGGCCTTTAAACTGAGAAATTTTTTAATATTTTTCAATGGGTGAAAAAATCATAAGAAGTGTAATTTTCAGTGACTTAGAAAAATTATATGAAATTCAAGTTTCAGTGTCCATAAATAAAGTGTTACTGGAATACAGCCATACTGATTTACATATTGTCTATCACTGCTTTTTGCTCTGCCAGCACAGTAGAGTTGAGTAATTGGGACGGGTTCTGCATGGACCACAAAGTTTAAAATGCTTACTGGCCCTTTGTGCAAATAGATGCCAGCTCTGTTTTAGGATAATGAATCTGGGATATCTGAAATCTCTGTCCTAAGGAAGCAAGGAGAGTGCCTGGAAACAAATGTGTGTGTGTGTGTGTGTGTGAGTGTGTGGTGTGCATGTGTGCGTGTAGTATGTACCCGCGCACGTATGTGTGTCCTGATCACTTTGCCTGTTGTGTTCACTTCCTGATTTCCTGCATAGAAATTATAAAACAAGGCGGTATTAAAAATACAGTGTTATTCTAGAAATTTGTGTGTCCTGTGTGTTACAACTTCTTACGCTTGGCACATTGTATCCGTAGACTTTACATCTGAGGATCCAACCAACCCGAATCATAGATGGTAATATTTAAAAGGTTGCATCTCCACTAAGTACACTTTGATTTTTTCGTCCCATAACAATACAGTATAACTGCTATTTACAGAGCGTGTATAATATAGATATTATAAATAACCTAGAGATAGTTTAAAGTATAGGAGAGGCTGGGTGTAAATCATATGCAAGCACTGCACCATCTGATATAAGGGACTTGAAGATTCATGGGTATCGGTTTGTCAGGGGTCCTGGAGCCAGTACCCCATCTATACTGAGAGAGGACTAACGCAGTCACAAGTGATGGCGCCGACTGTGAATTTCTTAATTTAACTTATTAACTGAAATTATTTAAATAATTTATTAAAGAATATTTAATTATTTAGTAATAGAAAACAAAATAAAATATCTCTGAATACTGTTCTATTGAACCATGTAGTCTCTTGAAGCTAAAGGAGCAAGTTTTAAGG
This sequence comes from Dolichotis patagonum, assembly GCA_004027295.1. Classification (NCBI taxonomy): domain Eukaryota; kingdom Metazoa; phylum Chordata; class Mammalia; order Rodentia; family Caviidae; genus Dolichotis; species Dolichotis patagonum. Next base: position 94,484 of record PVJX010000626.1, on the reverse strand, counting down.
TTTTGGAATAAGATTTTCGTAAAGTGCCCATGTTAATTCCTGAGATTTAGCAGTTGTTGGACAGATTTCACTCAGTCAGCAGATGTGGCAACGTAGGTGGAATATAGAGCAGGACCAGTAGAAAACTGTGAGTCCCATGCGCCACTGACATATATTGTGGGCAAAGAAAAAATGCTCAAAGAGGCCAAGTAACTCCCTGTCTTGACATTTAGTGTCGGGATCATTGTGCTTGTGCTGTTTATAATTTTCAGCCTGATCCACACTTATATATTCTGTTTTGTTTTTCAAAGAACAAAACATTTAAAGTATAAAAATGTATATCTAATTATACAAGTTGATGAATAATAAATTTCTCACCTAGCTTTTCCTTTGTGTTCTTTGCATATACTTTTCCTGTACTCTATTACAATGGCTTGTGTCCCAACTTCCTCTGCAGTACTGTTTCTGTGAGTCGTGATCCTTGACTCATTAATCTTTGTTTTTCATTACCTTCAACAGGAGAGTCTTTAAGTCAGGTCATGTAAAATGAATGAGTAAATACATTGCAAGCTCTCTATTGAGGGATGCCTCCCACTATCCTGGTAGTTATTAAGCTTAGGAACATAGGCTAGGTAGTTAGCAAATCTAGGAATTAAATGAAATGTCTCATTATCCATCTAGGTACCTCAAGAATGTCTGTGTACAATGGGTTGCTATGACTCATTGGTACGTTTTCACAAAATGTACTAAAGAAAAATAGAGATAGACCCTGTGAGTTACTCAAATGTTTAAGATGGCCTTGTCGGTTCACTGATGACCTCCGGTTGCATAGACTATAAATGTCGTATTCTTTCTCTGTCTTCCCAGTTACTTTTGTTAGTCTTGTCAAGTTGGTCTCCACCTTGTTGCTCTCAGGATATAATTACAGTGTCCCTGCTACTCATGTTGTTAGGGGCTTTAGCTTCAGGCTACTCTCCTCGTTCTGCTAGTACTTCTTCCTTTTTGTAACCTTTTCACTGTCCTCTTTCTGACAGTTTAGCATGTCTTGATTTGGCTTTGTCAATCAGTAAGAACATTCCTTCTCCCACATTGCCAGTGACTGCAAATATACCATGGATATTCTACCTGTGCATCTCTGCTTACTTCTGCATCTTGGCTACTTCTGTTAGTGCTTGTCCTGAGAGAATGATTTTTAAAGTTCTATTTTCTAGCTGTTCTAAGCAGCAAAATGAGATGAAATTCGACTGTTTCATAAATAACATATTACTGTGTCATGCTGTCTGTACTCTTAGGTTGTTACTCAAGAGTCTGTTATTTTCAAGGCCAAATAAATGAGTACAGAAAACTTGAGGCTTGATTCAATTATAAATGACCTTATCCTGGCATAGCAAACATTTTAACCAAATGCTTTCCTAATAAACCTTGCCTAAAATATGGAGGAACTGCTTGAAATTCTCCCCTCAACACATATAATTTAAAATTCAGAGATATGCATATGTTTGTGTTTTGTGAAACTACAGTGAAAGCAATGTCCAATGGTCCAGTATCTGGATATTGGAATGGTAAGTATTGACAGACTCTCCTATGTATAAAAAATCCATAGCAGAGCCAATCAACCTTAATTGCACATACTATATAAGGAGTTAAAATAGACTATAAACATGCATTTCCATCTTGTTAGGGTAAATATTTATTTGGAATAAAATCTTAAAGATAGTTTCTCGGTAGATTAATATCAGTACAACTTATTGGAGCATCTGTGTTAAAGTCCAGACTTACATAGCTTGGGATCATACCTTTTACTTGGTCATATGTTAGCTGTGAATGATGCATAATTTATTTTCTTTGCTTCTTAAATTCATGATTGAGGCTCTTGTAACAAAAAATAAATTAACAAAAAAGGTCTTAATATTTAAATGTAAGTTTTATGTGATATGAGAGTTTTATGAGGGAATGATATCAAAAGAAACAAATAAACCCATGCATTGTGAGGCCAGATTTGATGAAGAAATAGTCATGAAGAGGTATAATTGGATAAAGTGTCTATGAAATAACAGTAATAAACTGGAATAACTGAGCATGACCGGTTTGCTCATATTTTCTGTGTCCCTGTGTCCTTGGACATAAAGGGATGCCTTTCCTTTGGCTATTGGGAGGGTGCTTGTGAATAAGGGTCTTAATGACCTGCTTTTGAAGGTCAGAAGAATCCTTCCCAGGCCTTAAGGTCTGCTGCATGGCAGAAGGGGAAAATTGAGAGTGACTTTCTTCTGATCGTCTCTCAAATGCTAGGTGAAATGCAGTGTGTATAATTAATTGGTCTAATTGACGAATACATACTTACATATAGACATATGTATATATAAGTGTATATAAGTACATTGTACAGGATTTTTGGCCTCTAGGCTTTCATTCATGTGGATTTTAATAACATAAAGAAAAATATATAAAGTAAGTATGCAAATAAAAATATCTAGAGAAAAAGTAATTTCACAGATAAAAATGCTTCTTTTGAGGTATGGATATGGAAAACTAATTTTTATTAAGGGCTTGTTACTTGCCCGGGATGGTTCTGAGTACTTTATGTAGCAGTTTACTCTGAGCATTATTTGGGCAGCATGTTGATGTATTGACTATCCCAAGCATCACTTCAACCACATGGTTCTTGTATTAATTAAATTTGATAAACTTACCATTTTTGTATTTCCTGTTATATTTAACAAATTTTAATAATATAAAATTTTTATTCATCCTTTATTTAAATAAGTGGACTGGAAAGTTGTTAACTCTCAATTCTCCCAACATGCCCATGGATTTGGTAGGGTGTCTATTTTCAATTACAGCTGAGGAACTAAGGTACAGGAAGGAAGTGAAATGTCAGACCCCACATGAAAAGCTAACTTGCTTTCCTATCAACCCTGCCTTGTAAGCATTGTAAGATGTTACATTAATACTAGAAGAGTGATGTTCGAAGTAACAACTTCTATTCACAAATATTGCATCCTAGAAATCTGTATGAGGTGAAAATATATGCCAGATGGAAATTGCATCATGGGATGTTTAGAAAAATTAAATGCATTTCTGGGACACTTTAAAAATCTAGTGTAAAAGGATCTGTCCATAAAATGTAGGTCAAAATTATAATAAGACAATAAATGAGATGCTTCTTTTCATAGCACATAGACTATGGACAATTTTAACATCTTCTGTAACTCTGAGTTCACTATTTATATATCATAGTAATTACTTTAAATTATCACAACATGAAGAATTATGTGGGGATCTGAATTAATCATGTGTCATTTTTTGACAAATAATTCCAGAAAAATTTCAAAGGTTTTTATTTTCTCCGAACAGACATATTCTTCAAAGGTCTGTGTTATTTTACGACTACTGTTCATTTCTGCAACAGCAATTTTAAAAAGGAGAGTTTCCAGTGGTCTTCAGTATACTTTGCTTACGGGGCCAATGTTCAGTGTTTTGGTGGATAAAATAAAAAGAATTAGTGGGAAGCCAGAAATTCTAACTTTGTTTTCAAATAATATTAAGTGTAATAGTTTTTTTTGTTGTTGTTGTTGTTGTTTTTTTTTTGGCAATGGCAAAGATGGAACCTACAACCTTCCCTGTGCTGGCCAGGGCCTATTCCATAGAGCTGTATCCCAGGCCACTAAAATTCTTAAGACTAGATTCCTTTCAATAAGTCACAGTGATACTTTGCATATAATAACCATTACTTGTATATTTCAGAGCTTAACTTTAAAAAGCCTCAGTCCTGAATATTTAAAGAGTTCCATTTACTTGAAGAATCTTTCTTGAAATTTCAAAACAACTGTTTTGTCTTATAGATTTCACATGGTACAGTTGTATGCATAGATTACTTTTAGATGCCAAGGGATATGTTCCATGAAATTGGATAGCTATCTTGAAATCTTTGAAGGGTATCCAGATGGAAGTTTCACACATGGAGGAACAGGATAGAAAGGAAGATGTTTCCTGTTAGTGTGAAGGGGAAAAGAGTCACGGGAAGGTGGGATAAGGTGTCAGATCACATCCTATCTTAACATAAACCTAAGAATTCTCGTAATAAGGCCCCATAAAAAGGTAATGGGTTGATCACAGAAACTAATAGCTTCCTGTTCACAAGTGTTTAAGAAGAGAACCATTTACCATCTGTTAGATATGGAATGAAAGAATTCCTCTTGGACAGCTGAATTTGGAGTAAATGATGTGTATGGAGGTGTATGGACGTTGTTAAAGGCAATGATCTAAAAAAATAAAATAAAAGAAAGTTATTACTTAAAAGATGCTGATGATCACGTGTTAGTCCAAGAACATTATAAAAATTTAAGAAAGGACCTACCTCAGAGTGTTGTAAAACTTTTGAAAGAGAGCTTCAACAGAAAAGGAATTCAATTGCTATTTAAGAGTAAATTTTATGAAACAAGTATTTGAGAGACACACAAAGCACAATTCATAATGCTTTCTTTCACATACTAAATAGTAATAAATAATTTTAGAGCAGGGGAGTCAATTAACCTCTCCATGATAACAGTTCTGTTTGATTATCAGCAGTAGAAACTGGTGGTACATAATGTAAGCAATAAAAAAAAAAAAGCTATTGATGTGATAGGGTAGCTCTCAGCACTGAATATAATTCTGAGCCACGGGACTTGAAAATAAACCAGAACCTCTGCGAAGGTCTAAGTCTTAGGAACCAGTGTAGAGTGTCTTCAAGATGCCACCAGAAGTGAGTTCTGTTTGTTTTGGGTCTTTGCTTCACTCTACCTAAGATTCTGGTGAAAAAGTGAGAGAACATAATTCCAAAGCCTTGTATATTACTTGAGCTGGGAAATAAAAAAATTATTTTTCATCAATACATTCTGCAAGAGGAACTGCTTCACAAAGAAAACTTGAGATTTTACTATTAGAAAAATGGAAACATAAGTTGGTTAGAGGTGAATGAAGAAAGGTATCATAGTGAACCAAGAGGATTTGAAATGTGAGTCACTACCCCTCTCAGCCTACAACAACACCATCCCTTCCTCCTCAAAATGTGTGTTCAGTGAGAGAAAAAAGAAAACAACATGGAGATAGGGAATTGCTTTGTATATGAAATGAAAGGTGTTTGGGAATTCAGAGTAGACTGTGTGCAAGATTGTGTAATATGAAAAGAATAAATGGAGGAGTCCTACTAACTGGAAGTACATCTACATTCTCTGAAGGGCTATTGGCTGAATACAATTCCCAACGTGAGGTTTGGTTGATGGAGCTTTAACCCTTTTATCCAATGCTGTGTCTTAAGTGCATGCACTTGCCCTAATCTCTCTGTGTTACCTCAACTGTGTCAAAATGCCTACTCCTGTGATCATGGTGCTTTGGAATAGAGAATAGCAACAGTAGAATAAGGAATAATCACAGCAGAAAAGTCCAATGCCATAAAAACTATGAGGTGTTCTTGGTGTGCAAGCTCATCTTAAAGAGGCTGGACAAACTTAGAAATCATGGGAGGAGTAGGATGCAAGTTGAGAGGAGGGACAATTTCTGTCTCGTTTTGGGTGGGGAGTCAAGACATGTCTCTCACATAATAACCCATATGTCAGTTTTGTGACCTGCAGCCATTTTTCTTGACCCATGTCAAACTTGATTCTATGCTCAGCATTAATTCACTTCCTTCAAAACAGCGTATGTCTGAAAGTAAGAGGGCTTCTCTGTTTTGTAGGAAATATGAAGGCAGCTTTGTCACCTCTCCTATCATATAGCATATTCTTCAAATACCTCCGGAATGTTTTTTTAAAGTTCCTGCTGAAGACTTACATTTAGCTTTAACTTTTTGTAATCCTGCTTATGGTTACATGACATGATCTTTAATAACTAATTTGTCATCAAATTTAAAAAATAGAATATAGGATTATTTATTAGAAATTTAACTTTTTATTATTGAATTTTTCTATGTAAATATATATTGGTATATGTACTCAAAAATGCTGAATAACTTAAATTCAATAAAACAATATTGATAGAATATAAATTTCAATGAAGTGGAACATTTTACCTTCATAAAACTAGTTACATATATATTGCTCTCCAAAGCATAATTTTAGTGTAATTCAGGACACTCCATTTTTGTCCTAAAAAATGGGATTTTCTTTTGCTTACTACATATAAATAACCAAGCTATCCTAATTAAGACATTACTAGAAAATAATATATAGCTGTAATTATTGTATTATGAATAATAGTGAAATGAGAGATTCAAGAATAATTTTATTACTCTAATTAATCTCATTCATTATGGGCAGAATCTTTTGTGGTCTGTTGAAAACTATAAAAAGGAATTTCAGCCTAAGGGCACTGTTATGATTTATGTCTAGATGTCCCCACAAAGCCTCATGCTGTCATAGTTTTTTTCCTGGAGATGGCTACATCTAGAATGTGTGATTGATTGGTGCTGCAAAGCTGGGATTAAGGTTACTGGGATTAAGGCAGGGTGATTGCTGGATCAGTGAAAAATCAGATTGGTACTGTCCTGGTAGGCTGGATAAAATGTAAGGAACAGAAAGAGGCTTGTCTTCTTTCCATTTGTTGCTTTTGCTGTTTTCTGCAAATGAACTGTTTTCCCCTCTACTGTGTGCTACCCTGGCTTGGAGCCAGCTAATTTTGTACTGAAACCTCTATAGACTTTGAGCTAAATAAACCTTTTATTCTTTAACTTTTGCTGTCAGATATTTTGTCTCAGCAACAAGAGAAAAGTAACTAAGACAGATACAAAGCCCCAGACTATATTTATCTTCCTGTGGATATCACTGTAAACATTTTATACTGGCTGAAGGGAAATGGTGTATAGTACAGAACTTAGTACTGCTAGCTATTTTTGAGATGATGTTAACATTTGAGATATAGTCCATTGTCAATTCTTAAAAGGGTTGTGTGATCATAGTGTTACATACTAGGAGATACAAAATGATAGAGAAGCAATTCATCAAAATGTGCAGAAAACATGTATTAAATAAAAGATCCCACTTGTGTTTCGCTGGGATGGGAAGGTTACGCAGGGGATCACACCTACCATTCTCCCAGTGGGAGCACCATAAAGGTCTGTGACACTGCTAGAGGAAGGACCCTCAGGAGTTGTCATTACATGCCCCATACTCGTGGTGCATACCTGTCGTTTTTCAAGACCATGTATAAAATGATGTTAGCAGAGGATCTGATCATCTTATCTCCTCAGTTCTCATCATGTCACTTTCATGAATTCCTCTTAGCTACTGTTGTTTCAGGGATTGAAGGCAGAAAGCTTTTCTTCCCCTCTTTTTTGTCTTCTGGAGCCTGAAAGGAAGCAATCAAGTGGAATATTTTCTACAGGACAGCAGAATATTCACCCATTGTCTGGTATAAAGTAACTGAATTAGAAATTACTTTTTCATCCTTAAATTCTGTATTTAGTATTTTATGGCTTTTAAGTGAGTAATAAATTATTTTGTCATGATTCATTATTTATGGAACACATTTAACAAAATTTAATGTAATTCCACAAAATGACAGCCACAGTAGGAAAAATGTGCCTAAAGATAATTAGCCCAGGGCTGTCCCAAGGAATTTAAGACATTTTTTTTTTTAAAAAGGAGAAATATTGATGGTCTTTCTTTAAAAAGTCTTTTTACAACTCATGGCAGATAATCAACTTTGGATTTTTCAATATCCAGAAATCTGATTTATAAAATTTCATTTCCAATTATCAACCATCCTAGGTAAATGAGTTAAAATTGTGGAAGCTAACTAATTTTTAAAGAATTTCATATGTGAATATCTGAATTTCATATTTAATGTCTAAATTTAAATATTTAATATGGTTATGAGATGTGAGAGAAGAAAGGGGAAACCTATGGAATTTCTCAAAATAGGCAGTCATCAACTTTTTGGTTTATTTTTTTCCCCAGCCTCTTCTCTTGGTGATTGCATCTCAACTGTGTTTGAAATTCCATGCTTTTCCCATAAAATCTATGTGCTTCTAGCTTCTGGTTTGAGCTGATCAGTGTAACCTGATCTCTCAGACCAAAGTGCTGGTGTTAAGTCCCTGAAACAAGTTGAAACTCTGGTGACATTCACTAGTGTCTTATGGGATGAAGTCCCTTTGTTTTTATGAGAGAAGGACAAAGGATCTACTCTTTTCTTCTCCCTAACGTATGTTGTTTGAATATTGTGATACTAGAGACCAAGTTAACTGTAAATTTTTGATTAACTGTGTTTCATGAGCTTTCTTTTTGTTCTGAATATGTTTTTCTTCTGGAAGCATATATTAAATGTTGGCAGCATAGAGCATCCATTGGCACTGCAGTCCACCTGGGTTTTCCCAGTGGGATACAGTTTCCCAACTGCAGATTACACTAAGGCAATTATTTCATTTCTTCTTTTTCTACTTTAAGGCAAAAACTCTTGATGTACAATAATGGAGTTTTCCCAGGGTGTTTAAAAAAGAAAGAACCTGTCATCAAGAAGTATAGTTGAACCCTTCATATTCATTTCTCTATATAATTTAAAAATTATTGTGAAATATGCAAGACATAAATAATATGACTTAAATATCTTGGAAATTCAAAATCATACTCCCACCTTCACAACGTGAAACTCTGCAGGTACTTTGGGAGTTCCTTGTGTGTCTCTCACTGACTTTGCAAGCCAGTCAACTCCCAGATGTCACCACTGTACTGAGTTATGATTTAATTTTGCCTTGCTTTAGCTTATGGTTTTCACCAGTAACTATATCATATAACAATATATTTTTAGGTTTGCTTTTAGTTGAGCTGCATAAAGTTGATATGTGTTGGTTGTTTCTATTTTATTTGCTAATTATTATTGTGTATGCTGAAGTTATTGTATGCTGAAGTTATTCTCTGTGGTTCATTCATTTTTAGCATTAAACTCTATTGAATAAATATACCTCATTAGGTCTGTGCATTTATGTTTTTACTGATAGTTGCTGACTTCTAGTCATCTTAAAACTATAAATATTAAACATTATAATCTCATACATATCCTTTGATACATAAAGCCAAACTCTCTAGAGAAGAGTGCTGGTTTATTTGGTACAAAAACATTAAACTTGTAGTGCTCAAATAGTTTCCAAAGTTGTAGTACCAGTTTGAACTGCCCCCTCCCCATAATTGTTGGAAGTCCAGTTTAATTCATATGGTCATCTATGTGGTTATGAATAATATTAACTTTTTTTGGATAGTTGTAAACTGGTGTTTCACAGTTAAATTGTACTAACCAAATTACTAAGGAGATTGACCATTGTATTGTCTGTTATAAGTCATTTAAATTTTTCTCTTGGCTTATTTTTCACTTATTAATTATAGGCATTTGTTAGGGAAATGTTAATATAAGTAGCCATTTGACATCCCCAGTTTGTCTCTTCACTCTGTTTTGACTTTTATATAGAATAATTTTTCATTGGTTTTTATAGTTTTCATTTCTGTGTCTTATCAAGACATTAGTGACATTTTACCTTTTTCTGCATTATTTCTAGAAAATTAAGTTTTGTCTTCTGCAATTAAAAATTTGATTCATCTAAACTTATTTTAGAAAGAGAGAGGTTTTCCTATTTATGTTACACTTATGTGGACAATTAGATGCCCTGGGACCATTTTTTTTCTTCACTCTACAAAAGCAGATTCCCCTTCCTATAGAATCCTGGACCTGTCTCTAGTTCTGTTATTACCTTTATCCTTGCATACATTAACTGGCATACTTTTATGAAACATAAAGTACAACCACTACACATCAATATGCTTGTCTTTTTTCCTGATGAAAAGTTAGATGAAAACTTAGATGAAAAGTTTTCAGATTTTCACTGGTCAATATGTTGTCAGCTGTGGGCATGTTATATATGGCTTTTATTGTCTTTAATAACATTTTTATATCATGAAAAGTTGTTGAATTTTCTCATGTTTTTCTGTGACTCTATTGAAAAGTTATGACTGAAACCTTTATGCTGGTAATGTGATGTTTCACATGTATTGATGTATGCATGTTGCATTATCATCGTGTCCCAGGAATAAATTTCACTTGAACATGGTGCATGATCCTTTCAATGGAATTTAGTTTGGTACTATTCCTTGAGGATTTTTTGGCATGTATATTTATCAGAGATATTGACCTATAATTTTCTTTTCCTATATTGCCCTTGTGTGGTTTTGCAAGCAGGTTAAAGCTGGCCTCATAAAATGAGTTCTGAGTTGTTCTCCCTAATCCAATCTTTTGGTAGAATTTAAGAAGGACCAGTATTAATACTTTAAATGATTGTTAGAATCCACCAGTGTAGCCATTGGGTCCTGAACTCTTCTTTGATTAGAATGTTTGATTGCTGATTTAATCTTCTTATTCAGTTTTTAATCTGAACTGTTTTTTCATGGTTCAACCTTAATAGGTTGTGCGCTTCTAGGAATTTATCCAATTCTTCTAGATGAACCAATTTAATAATATATATTTATGCATGGAACAGTTTATAACACTTTGCATTTCTGTGGTATCAGTTGTAATGTTTTCCTTTTCATATCTTTGTTTATTTGTTTTTTTTTTGAGACAGGATCTCACTGTATAGTTTAGGCTGTCCCTCAACTCACTGTGTAACTCAGACTGAACTTAAACTTGCGGCAATCCTCCTGCCTCAGCCTCCTGAGTACTAGGATTTTAGCATGTACCACCTCATCAGGCTTCTTTTTCCTTTCTGATTGTCTTTATTTGAATCTTCTCTACATTTGCTTCATTAATATACTTTTATGTTTACTAATTCTAATCTCTGTCTGATCTGTTTAATAATTTGAGTAGTGCATTCAATTTTATATATTATTTTAAAAATTCTATGAGTTTTAAAAATCTGCATTTTTATAGGCCTCTATTCCTAATTCCTGTTTTTTGGGGAGAGGTACTGCGGACAAACTCATGACTTCATACTTTCCAGGCAACTAATTCCTATTTTAAAATATTATTTTTTCATAGCATTAACAAGTATATTGAGCATTCTATGGAAATAATTCTGACAGATGTTGTATTTGTGAACCTGAGTTTACATCTTTTTTCTCCCTGCCTTTCATTAGTGATGTCTTTTTTCTTCTTGTTTATAATTTACAGCTAATTATTTTACACTTTACCTATATAAGGCATGGGTTGAAACAATTTATGTAACTATATTTGAAGTACTTTTATGTCCCAACTTGCTGTATTTCATAACTCTTAGTAGAATTATTTATTTTCCTTTAACAAGGTTCCAAATTCAAAACAGGTCATTTATTTCTCTCTCTTTTTCTTTGTCTCTCAGTCTCTGTCTTTGTCTCTGTCTGTCTGTAATCTTTGAAACTTGTTACAGTGTATTTTCATCATGTCATTGATGCTCGGGGAAATCATTCTAATTATTTATTTGTAATAAAACCTATACTTATATGCAGCCTGATGCATAATTTTTAGATGTACAAGATTATGATGGAAAGTTGCATATTTAGAGTAGTTCATGCCATCTACAAATACTTTTGTTGAGAACAAAATGGATGTGTAAGGAAACCGTTACCATGGTAAACTTAGACTTTTCTTGAGGGCAAGTGAACTTCTTTTATAAAAATCAGAACTAAATGTCAAATTTAGTTTTCCCAGTTGCAGATTTTTTAAAAAGAATGTTTATTCCTAGAAAAAAATTTGTTCACTTTATTTTTTCCTGAATTGGTTATATCTCTCAGTAGTACTTGATTAGATAGTAAGAAATGTCCTGAAACAAGACACACTACACAATTAACTTGATGTCAAATTCTCAAATGAAAAATATAAAATAATCTAAGAAGGGAGAAAAATTTGAAAGTTATCAAAATTAACTTTAAGAATTTTGTCTTTCCTCTTCTTTTGTAAAAGTGTTGTTATCAGTTAGGTTTTGCTGCATAACAAAATATCTGCCATATTAGTGAATTAATGACAATCACTAATTGGCTTGTACCATTGCAGGTTAGCAGTGCTGCCTGGCTCGGTCGGGCTGTTCTCCAGGCATCTCTGAGTCTCATTTTCTTAGCTGTGAACAGCTAGGACATTGGTGGTGGACAGTTTGGTGCAAGTGGCCTTTATCACGTGTTTGTTGACTGAAATGGTGGAGGCAACTGGACCGGTTGCTGTAGGCAGCAGGTTACCCCAGGTCACTCACATGGCAACTACATTTGAAAACAGCAAGACAGAAGACACCACACATGCACGTCTACATCTGTCACGTCTGCTAATGTCCCATTAGCTGAACTATGTCCCATGGCTAAATCTAGGGACTAAAGTGGACATAAATATCCTCTGTCTCCATCAGAGCAGTCGTGTAGTTGCAGTTGGGTTTACATAAAGATGGGAAGAACTGGAGGTCATCTTATAATTTACTAAAAAGCAGAAGTCTGAAAAATCACCCATTGCAATTATACTCTCACGGTAGGAAGACCTTTCTAGGTTCAACCATTACCTGAGTGCTTTTCTCAGATCTTCACCTGAATTTCCAGCTACATAGTCTTTCAAGTATTTTGGTATATATAAAAGATACCTAATATGCCTGCTGACGTACAGATTCTTTATTCTCCTCTTTCTTTCTTTCTTTCTTTCTTTCTTTCTTTCTTTCTTTCTTTCTTTCTTTTACTTAGCAATGTATTACTATTTTTGTGATTTGGTAAATCTGGGACTCTTTTTTTGAAGACACAACAGAAATCATATGAGGCTCACCACTCTCGACAAGAATGAGACAATCTATTAAATCTTGTGGTTCTTTGAAATTTCAAGTATTATTGGCAAAAACTTTAATCACAAAACTTATAGTTCTCTTTAGTCTGTAGAAAAACTTGCACTCCATATTGACCCAAATGATTGTTTTCTAACAACTTTAAATGTTTTTTAAAAAGTCTATACTATAGAACTTCTAGGTGTCATAATAACATGCCTTTTGTGAAGTCAGCTGTAGCTTTCATAGGAAAACTTTGTCTACAAGGATTTTTTTAAAAAATTGATTTTGGACATGATAGAGTTCAGAAAATGAGGAAGTCAAAGTAAAGAAGTAGCAAACTAGATGTTTCCCAAGGTCTCTGTGTGCTGTTTTCTAACTAATAAATCAGTAAAATTCATTTAAATTTAATCTATTGGCCCATTGTTGTATTCATGTAAACATGCTTATGAGTACTTTAGTAACATATTTTCTGTTGGTAATTATCATGTATTTTCCCTTATAAATTAGATTTTATGTATTTAAATATAGGTGAACCAACTGCTAAGCAAATAATCTCTACTTTTAATCTACTCATTTAAAAACTGTGAAAATCTACCTACCATGTAGCAGAATTCAAGATGATTGTGTGGCTTGAAATGATACAAGGCTGAAGTTAGGTGCCAAAATAACAGGGAGTTGCATTTGTTTCTGGAGAATGCTATCAAGGAATCTTGGAGGACATGCTGTGTTTACTTCCCTATGGCTGTGTCTGCTTGTCTGATTATTGCGTTGAGACTCAAGATTTGTCCTTAATGAAATCTTGAAGTAAAACAAGTCTCTTCCTTGCAACTCTGTAGAAGAGATCTTAGGAATACTTCTGCAGAAATGCTCTGCCTCTACAGACTGACTAATTAAACAGTTTTATGAACATCTAATAACAGATTCTCAGGGTGCTCTTACTTTCCTGAAAGCATAGTTAAAATTGAAAATATTATTTGTTCTCTCCTCAGTCCTCTGGAGGCAATACCTGTATGTCATACGTCTCATGGTAAATCAGAAGCCTTGGATGACAGGTACAAATCCCAGTGAATTCACTTATAATCCTCATGTAGAGTCAATGCTTTCTTTACTTAGCTGATGTTAGACTTTACTACCAGAATCAGATGGAGACTTCATCTTTGCCGCTGCATTTTATTTTGTGAACATTAGCTTCTGAGCTTTGTCTTGAACAACTTTTTAGTTTAGACTTATGTCAAATGTATTCCTGTTCAAGGGTATCAACTTGAAAAGATCAATTATTAAAAATATTGTAGACCATGGAGAAATATTACTCAGTATTATTTGTGGTGAGTAAAATTGTTCCCTTTATGAAATCTTGTGAAAGGATTAATGAATAAGGCTTAACATTTTAAGTTCAACTGTCTTAAGTAAAGAGTTTATCACCAAATAGAAATCAGTGAGGGTAACTGCTGAGACGTATAGTGACTATTTAATCATTCATCCATTCACCTTATCATTATTGAAAACCTAGTTTGTGCCAGTTAACTCTGGAGCTGCAGTGAATCACAAGAAATCCTGAAAGTGAAAATATTTCCATTTGCATAATCACATATTCCATTGTACATCAAAACATTGCTATAATGTTTATTTTTATGTTTGATAATTTCTCAAATAATTTTCAAGACCCACTTAATGTTAACCTCTGCTTATACTATTTAAAGTTTAAAAAATTCTTGTCTGCTCAATTTCAGTTGCAGGAAAAGGTTTTATTTCCTCTTACATGGAATGATTCTGACTCCTTTTTGACTAGCATCTGGTTGAAAATTTAGTGACCTTATAAATATAGTTCATAAGAATCATTCAAAACTCAATGCCACCTTCATAAGGATGCTTAACTCTTACTTGAAACCAGAGATTATAACTGAAGGAGATGTTTACTTTTGCCTTTAAATTCTTCACATGTGGATCAAGACCACTACAAAAAGGCCAAGTTACCTACCTGTGATATCTAGCCTCCTGAGAAACAGTAGGATACCTCCATACTGCACAGATATTAAAGAATAACAGGTGGTTGCAAATTGCTAGGTGCTAGCATTGATGCCTATTTTTATGATCACTAAATGAGAACTAAATCTTTTTTCAATTAGCAACAAGGTCCTCAGTCTGAATTATACATCACAGTAAAAATATGGTATTTCTGTGTAATTCTCAAGAGGAGTATGACTGTTCAGTTTTCAGTTGCATAACAATGCTTAGGTAATGGTGACAGAGATTCTACAACCCGAGTGTCTTCAGGTGGAGGCTCTTAACAGTGGTGGTGAACCTATGGGACACGGGCTCAGGTGTGTGCACAGAGCCCTCTGTGTTGGCATGCCAGTCCAGTTGCCCCAGAAGCTAAGCATAGGATGATCAGGTTCAACTGCAGTGTTGGTATTTTGCAATAAATAAATGGGGTTTGAATTGCAATTTCTGGACTCAGTCTCTAAAGGGTCCACCAACACTGCTCTGTAATGTAGAAATTAACCATTTTGTCCCATGGGTGTGTTTGCATATGAGCAGCCCCATGAGCATGACCCAAATTTAGATTAAAGGAGAAAAAACCCTTTAATGATCATTACAGCCAACTGAAATGTCAATGAACTCAGAGAAATCCAATTATGATGCAAATGTGAAATTATCAGCAGAACAAAATAAACAAATCATGGGCACCTTTCTAAAGCCCATTTCAGTTTTAAAGTTTCATTAGATTAAGGCCAAAGCTTGACTTCATGAATTAAAATGGCAAAGGAAAACAGTAGAATTAGTTGTCACTCTGGTAGCAATTTGTATATCTTGATCAATTGAATAGAATGCCCCTATTTCTAATGGCTTTTCAAGCCTAAAGCATTTTGTAAGTATGCATTGGCCCTTTTCCAAAGAGTTTTGTCTGGCTAGGATAATCCAGTTTTTCATGAGGGTCAACATACATATCCTCTGGCATCATCTGAGGATTGGTTTTAAAGGTCCCTTTGATAGCAAAAATCATGACTTCTCAAGTTCCATATAAAATGCATCATATCTGCATGTAATATTCACATATCTTCCCACAGACTTTACATCATCTCTCTATGGCATATCTTATCTAATATAAATGTTATATAAATAGTTTTTAATACTGTATCACCTAGGGACTAATGTCAGCAAAAGATCTGTACATGTTCAGTATCAGTAAACCAACATAGTTAGTACATGTCAGTAACAGGGTAAAAATATTTTATCTCAGGATGGTTGGTCTGGTTGATTGAATGGATAGGAAATAGTAGTACTTCATCTGTGTTACACATATTTTACAATGTAATGCCATTTCAAAATGCCATTTAAAATGATTTATTTTACTGTATATTATTTATTCTGTAGCCATTTGATTTCAAATACCCAGAGAAAAATAATTCCAAAAGGATAATGTTTTATGACTGTCTACTACTTTTTTGCATATCTGTCTTACTGGTTTTTTTGATACTGGGAATTAAATTCAGGACCTTACATGTGCCAAGTGCTATCCTAAGCCCCTACCTTACTTTATTTTTAGCTCCCTAACAAATTTAAGTCACACATTTTTTTTTCTTTTTTTTTTCTTTTGTACCAGGGATTGAACTCCCAACCTCACACTTGCCAAGCAAGCACTTTCAATGCTGAGCTAAATCCCTAGCTCATCCTAACACATTAAAACTAATAATGTAAAACTGTCATATTTAATGGAAGGCTTTTTTTCTTTTTATATTGCTGCATTTTAGACATACATATGGTAACATTCATCATAGGAAATTTGTACCTGTACATCATACTTTTTGCTTTTTTTTCTCATACCTCCTTCTTCGACCTGTTCCCCTCCTTTACAAAAACTTTCTTTTTTCATTTCTTTCTTCTATTCTATTCCTTTTTTTTCTTGCTCCTCCCTTTCTTTCTTCCTCCACCCGCCTTTGTTCTTCTCATCTTAACAACTTCTTCCCATTTCCTGGTATCTCTCTCACACTTTGTCCTTATTTACACTTTTGGTTTCTCACACCAGAGAAACAATCCAGTATTTAAATATGTTTTTTTCTGATTTATTTCTCTTAAGAGTATTATCTCAAGATATATCCATTTAGCTAGAAATGTCTCAAGCTTATCCTTCTTTATGTACTGCATTGTGTAAAAAAATCTGTATCTTCTTTATCCATTCATTGGTTCATGAGTGTTTCGCCTGTTTCCAAGATTTAGTTATTACAAACTGTGTCACTATAAACATGGGTGTGCATATATTGCTCTAGTATGATGCTTTTAATTATTTTGGGGAGATACCAAGAAAGTGAGGCATGTAGATCTCCAGTTAGCCATGATCAAAAAAAATCTACACCAACACATGTAATAGTCAACATTACAGAAATTTAATACAAAAACAGAATATTAAAAGCTGTTACAGAAAAGAAACAAATCATCTATAGAGGAAAGCCCATCAGAATCACAGCAAACTTCTCAACACAAACCTTCAAGTCAAGGAGACCTTGCAGTGAAATATTTCAAACCTTAAAAGAAAATAACATTATCCTGCAAAAATATCCTTACTTCCATGACAAAGAACACCTGATAAATTCATGAACACTAAACCAGCACTCCAAAATGTTCTGAAAAGCATTCTAGAAAGGCATAACTCTGAACTCCAACAGAATGAATCCACCAGGCAAGGCAAGTAATTAAATGGGCGGAGGGGAGGTGGGGAGGGAACCAACATCAGAAAAATAGCATTACAAGGTTAAGTCAGTACATATCTGTTTTAACCATCAGTGTAAATGGTCTCAGTTCACCAATTCAAAGAAACAGGTTTATAGAAATGGATCAAGGAGTAAGATCCAACAATATGCTACATACAAGAAACACATTTAATTCAAGAAGAATTTCAAATACTGAAGGTCAAAGGATAGAACACAGTACTCCATGTGACAAGGGCCTGGAAAAAAAGCAAATGTAGCTCCTGTATTTGAAGACAAAGTAGGTTTCAAGCCAAGACTGATTAAGAGAGACAAAGAAGGTCACTATATACTTGTTAAGGGAACAATCCAAGAGAAAAATATAACAATCATAAATATATATGCACCAAATAACAGTGTACTCAACTATATGAAACAAATATTAACACACATGAAAAATCAAATAAGCACTATTATAATTGTAATGGGAGGACCTTTATATCCCATTATCACAAATAGACCAACTAGAAAAAATCCACAAAGAAATATCAGAATGGAACCAAACTTTTGAACAAATAGACTTAGGAGATGTCTACAGAGTGTTCCACATTACAGCATCAGGATATACATTCTTCTCAGCTGGACATGGGATATTGTCCAAATTAGACCACATATGAGCTCATAGGACATGCTTACATAAATGGAAAGCCTTTTAAAAATCTACTCAAATGTCATTTCAATACCTCTATTAATCTTAAACATCTTGCCACTTCCACTGGGGCATTTCTCCAGTATTTCAAGCCACTAAATATAATGAGCATTTAAGATTAAATCCTAGTTCATTTTGTCCCCAAAGATGGCCAGATCTCATGTTGCACGTCAAAAATGACAGCAAATTTTCCTCCAGCAAAATGTAAATATCTCTTAGACTTTATAAGTTTTAACAACGGATAATTTTTAAAAAGTTAAGTGATATTTTCAAAATTCAACTTCTATTCATCTATGCACAACTTCTATTCATCTATGCTCTTTTCTTTTTTGAACACATAAAGACAATCAGAAAAATAGGGTATTTTAAAATTCCTTAAAATGAAAATAAAGTTAACTTAAAAATAAAAGCAAAAATCATTGCATTCATTCATCTAACACAATTATGTAGGCATGTGATATTTTTGTCTCATTTATAAATGTTTGTTAAGCATCTGGCTACCATAGTATAAGATATTTGGTGACAATAAACATGTTAACAGACACATATAGAATTACAGATGAAGGGAAATAACAGCATACTGGAACAGTGAGCTGTTTTATTGACTTGTCCTCGAAGACAGCTTTGAAGAGGTGAAAGCCAAGGTGAGGACTGAGGAGGTCTGGCTGGCACATGGTGCATGGTTAGCATATTCTGAGCTGTGTGCTGGGGGTGAGACATAGGAAGCTACCTGTCTCTATGAACTGGCAGTGTGCCTGGAACCAGTAAGCAATAGCAAATGTGACCCATGACACGTATGAGTATTCAATGAAGCCTAGGTGTTATTCTAAGTGCAACAGGAAACCCTTGCAGGGTTTTAACTTCTCCTAAGTATTAGTTCAGTGAAAACTACACAGTTCTCACATATTTCTTGGAGAGTGTCTACTTCAAATTTTATAGCAAAATTTAGAAGTGCAAGCAGAAATTTTTTTGTGGATTAGCTATGGTTTAAAGGCTGGTTATAGAAACATAGATTCGTCTCCTTATTCTGCAGAGGTAAGATAGCATCTGAGTAAGTCAGAAAGCTGCTAGGTTAGCTGCAAGGACAAATTGCCCCGCCCTCCTTGCACCTTATATAAAAAATGATTTTTGTCCCACTAATCTCATGCTTACTTATATTGATAAAATCTTGTGGTTTTATTTGAATATTTATTTGGAGAAAGTTTGTGGCTTGAAATTTTCTGAGAAAATAATACATTTAAAATACAGATGTGCTTTACAAATCATATTTTTATGGCAGACTATACTTGAATTCTCAACTGTGGCACTCTAGTGAGAAATATGAGCATAGATTTGCTCTCTAGAAACTTAAAAACATAAATATGACAAGAAGTGGGTCTAGAACATAGTATAGAATGGGAGAAGCATATCACAAGTTTAAGGATCCACTAGAGGCTTCAGCTAAGACACTGTCTTTTTAAAAATGTTCTGATCTCATATTAGTTATATTGAATAGTAGGTTTCATTCTGGAATATTTATGCTATATTAACATACTTTGATTATTTTCACCCCTTACTATCGTTCTTCTTGCTTTCACCCCTATATCCTCCTCCGTTAGTGTCTCTTCTATTTTTCTACTTATTTATTTTAGGCTCTACATATGAGAGATATATGCTAATAGTTGATCTTTTAAATTTAGCTTTTTTCACTTAACATGATCTCCAGTTCTACTTATTTTCTACAAATTACATGATTTTGTTCTTCTTTAAGAATAAATAATATTCTGTTGTGTGTTTATATACTACCATAACCTTCCCTTTACTTACCTCCTTTCTTCCTTTCCCTCCCTTCCTTCCTCCCTTCCTTCCTTCCTTCCTTCCTCCCTTCCTTCCTTCCTTCCTTCCTTCTTTCTTTCTCCTGGGAATTGAATCCATGCCCTTTGCACAAAGCTATATTGCCAGCCGACTTCTTACATACAGATGCATTTTTGAGACAGAGCCTTGCTAATTTTCTCAGGGTGGTATCAAACTTTCAGTCCTTCTACCTTAGCCTCCTGGATGACTGGGATACTAGGCATGAGCCACCATGCCCATCTGTATTCCACATTTTCTTAAATGGGCAAGTTAATTGAACAGATGCCTCTCAAAAGAAGAAGTATTAATACGTAACATAGACATGAAAAAATATTAAACATTTTTAGGCAGTAGAGAAACACAAATAAAAACTGCAGTGAGTCCATCTCACCCTAGTCAGGATGACTGTCATCAAGAACACAAAATACAGTAAATGCTGGTGAGAATGTAGAGGGAAAGAATCCTTTTACAGTCCTTGTGGACATGAAAATTAGTACAACTTGGTGGAAATTCATGTGGAAGTTCCTCAAAACAACTAAAAACAAAGCTATCATTTGATCCAGCTACACCACTGCTTTTGGTATATTATGCGAAGAATTAAAGCTGGCATGCAGCCATACTGCCCGTGTACCCACATTTATTGCAGTACAGTTCATGATAGCTATGCTATGAAAATACTTAGGTGTTCATCAGCAGATGAGTGAATGAAGAGATCATTGCTTTTTGAGTGAGAAACAGAAGGGCTGATGCTGAAAGAAATGGCATAGGTCATAGAGTTTGAAGGATGGGCAAGGTTGCCAATATTCGGAATTGGCATAAAGGACATTTGGAGCGATGACAGAAGAGCAAAGGGTTAAAAGAAAATGATGAGAGTGGTAATAAATGCTAACGTTTGTTAAATGCTTACATGAGAATTTTTCCCAAAGCTTCTCTTGCTCCAGTTAAATTCTTGCAACAACTTTCTAGGGCTGGTGCTATTGTCATTCCTTGCCAAGCAAGGCAGTAATATCAAAGAAATCACTCAAGTCCAAATTGGTAGTGACACAGGTAGGATCTATCTGAGTTCTAAACCCAGGAAATTTGATTCCACATTAGGTTGCTCTCAGCCATCAGCTTCCTTTGCTTCTGAATGTGAGTTGGGAGTAAATGTGTATAATGGAGGCTTTGAGGCCACTTAATATAAAAGATAGAAGCTTACAGTATGGGACTTCTCAGTAGAGGGAACAAGAGAGCAAAAAGGCTTTGCAGTCCTGGGAGACAGAGTAGGTGACAGTGCCCTGGAGGAGATGTGATCAGCTGTCTCCAAAGACCTCTAACAGCCCTCAGCTCTTTAACTAGGCTCTTTTGAAATTCTCCTTGTGGTTCTTAGTCATTTTTTCTCTAACTGTTACAATTGATGAGGGGAATCTTTCACCTTTTTAATTTCTATTTCTCTCCACTTCTGTTTTGGTTGTTTTCCCTACAAAAATGAGTTAGGTTATTGCTTAGTTGTTGAGACATTAACAGTTGGAGATCTGTAGGTATTGGGTTACGTTCAGTATTTGCTAGAAATAGTTGATTGTGCATTACAGAGGTAACATGTTTTGTTTTACATCAGCGTGTATGTCTGAGTAAATTTTTGTAGTGGCCATGCATTTAATGATGTCGCCATGACTTCTGAATTCAGTTATTTTTTTTTAATTAACTGGTATTAGGAATTACATCCAGGCCCTTCACACTGAGCTGTATCCTCAGTTATTTTTGTGTTATTTATTATTTTGAAATAAGGTTACTTTAAGTCACTAAGTTGCCCAGGCTGAGCTCAAGCTTGCTATCTGCCATCTTCAGTCAGATAGTTCTGTTACAGTTACTTTTATAAAGGAAGCCTGAATTCCATGTTTGGCTGTTGATGAGGGCAAAATTATTCCATTATTCTTTTCAGCAAGACCGTTAATCCTGGAAACATGTCAGAATATGGAGGGACTGACATGTATGATGATCATCCTCATTGTTGATATCAATCAGCTGTCAAAAAGACGAAACTGACTTTAAAATTTGTATTTGTGAGTACAGCCAATCTACAACTTGCTCATATAGAAAATCTTTATTAGTACCCACAATTGAGGAATATTTCTGCATCTCATACCAGATGGTAGGCCTAGATGGGACAGATGGCCCTAAGCTCCTAATGGGGGAAAGATAATGTGTCGGCTTGGAGAAATCTGAGTAAGAGGCTTCATAAATTCTATTTCTCATTTAAAAAGTATTCTATAATAATATTTTCACAGTACTTTCCTGAGAATGGAAACCAGCCTCATAAACAGAATAATTTGCATCCAGCTTTTATCAAACGATGACAAAACAAAACAATTATTTTTCTGTCTTAATATGTGCTCCTACTATTTGTGTCAGTGATGATGATCCTTTCAGAGCTTTTAATGGTACTAAACAGTATGGCATGCATGCTGTAGGTTTACCTCCACTGATCTTTGTCAAAGGTTGAGGTCATTTTTGTTTAACCTTGCTTGAAATCTCTGAGGATTCCATTAGTTAAAGAACTATTAGACTTCAAGTGATCTTTAGTGATTCTTTAGTGATAATGGTACTGGTGGTAATAGAGAATCTAAGATCAGCAAGCAGAGCCCTCTCGCCAAGCTGCCTGAATTTAAGCCCAAGATTGGCCCAAACGCCTGAATCCACACCAATGCAACTGGCTTGAACGGCCCCACATGTGGAGCTGAGCAGCCCAGTGAGTGACTGGCCTGGAGCTGCCCCCGTGCGCGACTGGCCCAGAGGCGCCATGAACTTACCCCACAGCTACACTGAAGTCAAAGGTCAGGGAGCCCAATGGAGAACAGAGCCAGAGAGGGACCCGCATTAACCCGCAATGAGTGCTGGGAATAAGACCCTCCCACAGGAAAGGGGTGACCAACTGGACGACATGTTGGAGTCGAGCAGGACAGGCCCAATTGGGAGCTTCAGTGACTTCAGTTGGTTGCTCCCCTCCCAGAACAGATTGGTGGGATCTGCTTGACCTGGGTCACACCCCTGGCCGGTACACAATAAGTAGTCCCAAACAGATTCCCTAAGCGCAGCACTCACTGATGCAGTGAAGGCCCCCGAAGATGACTGGCCTGAGGGGAGGGGCTAGCATACACTGCCCCTGCCTGCTCCTCAGTGACTGACAGCAGACTGGAGAGGGCAGAAACCGCTAGCCTGCGTGCTCCAGAAAAAAACATAACCAACAAGAAAAGGGTCTGGGACCTCCACTATACACTTGTATGGAAGAAGCCAAAAACATGACAAGAGAAAGAAATAAGAAAAGGCCCCCAGCCCTTAACCCTGAGAATATTGATCCAGGAGAGGTAATATAAAAGAGACTGAGGGCAGCAAACATGAAACATCAAACGCAGCGTCAGTGGACATAAAGAGATATCTTCGGGACCTCATAAACGAGATCAAAACTTAAATATTAATTCAAGTAAAGCAGGATATAAGTAGATTAATAAAATATGCTAAGCACCTCTCAAGAAGACACAGAAGGAAGAATGGAGGAACACAAAAGAAGGAGAGAAATGTTCAATAAAGAATATAAAGAAAACCTGGAATACATGAAGTAGATTCAAAAAGATTACCAAGAAACTAAAAACTCCACTGAAAGTTGGCAAAACTGTTTGAAAGAAACTAAGGATAGACTATCAAAACTTGATGACAGGTTTGCAATATGTGATCATGAAAGGAAAGATCTCTTAAAAATAACAAGGAAACAGGCAGTAACAATACAAAGGCTACAAGATGATCTATAACCTTAGAATAAAAAATGTGAATGAAGAAGCGGGAGTCAAAACAAAGGAATTGCAAAGGCAGTGATGTCAAACCCAGCAATACTATTCACAGAAATTATTAAGGAAAACTTCCCAAGCATGACAAAAGGAAATGATATGCAGATGTATGAAGCATACAGAACTCCAGCCACGTATAGCCAAAACAGAGCTACACCCAGACACATAATAATCAAGATCCCAGAAATTCAATATAAGAACAGAATATTAAAAGCCATCAGAGAAAAGAAACAGATCACCTATAAAGGAAAACCCATCAAAATCACGGCAGACTTCTTGACACAGACCATCAAGTCAAGAAGAGCTTGGAGCGAAGTAATTCAAACCCTGAAAGAAAATAACCTCCAGCCCAGATTGATGTACCATTAAAAACTGTCTCTAGAAATTAATAGAGAAACAAGAAGCTTTGATGACAAAGAGGAACTGGGGGAATTTGTGACCACCAATCCAACCCTACAAAAAATACTGAAGGACATTTTAGAGAGAGAAAAAGAATACGAGGATTTCAAAAAACAGTGGCAGAAAGGCAGTGGAATGAAAGAGAAGAATAGGCAACCAATGGCAAAAAAATAGAATACCAGAAATGAGGCAGAGAAGGTTGGCTGTAATCTCTAACATAGATGACCTTGATGTACTAACAAAAAGAAACCCAGGCAGAGTAGATGAGGAGATAGGGTCCATTAAGATGCTCTGTATTGGAAACATAATTAACCTGAAAGAAAGTTTATGGACAAAAAGTCAAACATGAGAAAACAATGCTGTATGTGGCAGGGAACCAGAGAGAAATAGAGGCAACTCAACCAGCACCTGCAGATAGGTTGAAAAGACATGATACTTTTGTGCATTAGAGAACCACTCAGCTATAATGAAGGGAACCCTGAGGCTTTTATAGGTAAAGGAAAATAACTCGAGATCAAGCCCAGGAGTCAGAAGGTTCAGAACCAGTTAGGGTAAATAGCAGGTTGCTCCTCCCAATCTAAAAACTGAGGGAGTTAGTGGGACCTAAAATGGGCAGTGCACCCTGTGGGAATGAAAGGAGGAGGAACTATCCAAAAAAGGAAGGCAGAGGATATTGTTAATAGGGTAACAAGATTTAAAATCTACATTATTCTCACTACTCTGTTAAGATGGTTTATATTCTGTCCCAGTTTGTCTACTTACACTAGTTTCGAGGGCACAGACAGCTATCCCAAAAATAGCAGGGTATATTATGGTAATCATCCTTAACTTAATCTGAAGCCCTGTGTAATTTACACTTTCTTATTATGACTGATCTTATTTGAATCTGGTTTGTTAAATTGCTGTTTTGTATTGACTGATTTTATTTGAATTTGTTATGATTGATAGTACTGAGTCTAAGAGTGTAAAGCAACTATACAGAAGATGACAAGATTCACTAGGATACCCACTCTGATTTGATTATTACCTGCTTTTGAAGTCTCATAATGTCTCCAAGTTTTGTTTTTATTAATATTGTTATATACTTCTTAGACATCATAGTAACCAGTGTAGATCACCTTGTATTGTGGTTTTATATGACTTTTTTGTTTCATGTTTTTCTAGGAATTTGTTTTGTTTTGTCTTGATTTGTTTTGTTTTTCCCTCTAAAACAGAAAGGATAGATATACATGTAGAGACTCATGCATGTGTAGAACTTCTAAACAGTTTATGAGAACCAATTATATAATGCATGATGAAATGAACAACTACTTTGATGAAAAAGAGACACTACATTACCCAGTGCTGATTCCATAGCATCAAGACGTGAAACCCAGAAATACTATAATTCTTTGTTCAGAGTTATTTTAGCCTATTTTGTTTTGTTTAAGTTCAACATATATGAAGGTATGGATAGTTATTTTGAAGAGAATGAGAGACACTATGACAGCCATTATCCAGTCCTGAAGACCTAAAACACCTTCCTCATCCTGTTCAGATCAATTCCATACTATGTTTTTTCGTGTGAATTCTCTGTATGTGAAGATATGGAAAACTATTTGGAAGAAAACAAAGTCAATATGATAGATAGTGAGGATCTCTGATTGTCTAGCTTTGAAATTTGTGTCTCTTATATTGCTTTCTTATGTTCTGTTTTATTGTGTTTAATTTTACCCTCTTTAAAATAAAAAAAGAAAATGATATTAACTGATAATAATATATAGTTTATTATTAGAGTTTATATACATATATGATCACATTTCTTTCTCAGTGATTATTTTATTCAAATTTTTATATCTTTACTCCATTTTATTTCAGCACATTTGGCTTCCAGAAAATTTGTTTTATCCCTAATTTAATTTAATAAAAATTTACTAATTTGTATCCCTGTTTTACTCACTCAGATATATAAATTTACAACTTTATTTAGTTGGTGGTTAAGATGAAATCCATCCAGCATCTATTTCTAGGGTTCACATTTGAACACAGCATACAATACGTTTGGAGCATTTCTTATGGATAATTAAGTGAATTAATAGCAAGTATAATGTATATAATGGTTCCATTTGTCTACTAATTTGATTACAATATCTGATTCTCAGCAACTGTATAAAATTGACAGAGAATGAGTTTAAGGAGGAGCCTGTGACGTGGCCAGAGTAGCTTCGGTGAGACTTGCTAAACCCTA
This sequence comes from Dolichotis patagonum, assembly GCA_004027295.1. Taxonomy (NCBI): domain Eukaryota; kingdom Metazoa; phylum Chordata; class Mammalia; order Rodentia; family Caviidae; genus Dolichotis; species Dolichotis patagonum. The sequence continues at coordinate 68,104 of PVJX010000626.1, read as the reverse complement.
TGCACACTCTACAGTTTTATTCAACAGACACAGGTCCAGTTTAATTGTGTTTGGTTAGTGGGACTTCGTGTCTGGTGAAACTGAACAGTGAGACAGTAATTAAGGCCACTGTGTGCCTTGGAGGAATATGTACTCTTCGTTTGAAGGTTGTGGTCAGATTTTTCAAGTTTGAATAAATGGGCAGAGTTTCCTCTTTTTCTGAGAGCTATGTGAGCCTGCAAAGAGTTTTTTCCCTTTTGCCATTTTGGGGGCACAGTCAACTCACTCAGTGCCCAGATAATATATCAAATTTTTGCTAAACCTTTAGGATTTGTGCTCCAGAATCCCTTCGATTAAAAACAAATCAATATTTCATAGGGTCTTTCTTAGATTTTAAAGCTTAGATTAGGGAGATATGAATTAAAATCCTATGATTCCCAGACACCAGGGTGACTTTAAACATGCAACTCACCTCCTAAGTCTTGGTTTTCTCATGTATCAGGAACGATAAAATCCCGATATGACAGCATTTCCCAGGCTATTTCATGAGATAATCAATGGGAATCACAGAGCTCAACGTCTGGCCCATGGAAAGCACAGTACATTTTGACAGTTACCTTTGGTGTTGTAGTTCATTCGGTGGAGGCTCAGATCCAGGGCATGAGTGGTGTTACCTCTGTAGAAAATGGCAAACATGATTCAAGAAACTGCTTCAGTGAGTTTTTTCTGTAATTGCTTATCAAGCAAGTGCTAAATCACTAGGGTCGAAAGGGATTACTTCCTACCGTTAATTATACTGTTCTGCATTTGGCGTGAGAAAATATATGCTGCGGTGATAGTTCTGACATTTTCAAAATGTAACTCATTGATTTTAAAAAGATTTTTATGTGGAGAATCAAAACTGTATTTGTATGAGCTTTTATGTTTCTCTGGTTTTTCACTTATTCATTTTGTCTATGTTTTGTGCCAATGATAACAGAATTGTGTTCCTAAATATCTATACTTGCTTTAAACTTCTGAATTTGTGACCATTGGGCAAATATCTTTAAATTTTTTCTATGGAATGATAAAAACTTCTGCTGAGAACAGTCATCTATATATATATTTACGTTTTATAAAAGTTATTAAGTCATTCTTTCTCTGTTAACTTCTTTGACAGTAGGAAAATCCATGATGGTTTTAAATTTTTGTTGTTAACCCTATTTGTTCTTCTTACAATGTATTTTTTCCACGTTGCAATCAGATAACTAGGTCCTTATTTTGGGAATTTTCACAGGACAAATCATAGAAGCTTCTTGATATTGGAGACTTCTGACTCCTTCTGTGATTTGCTAAGATTTGTTGTGGAGATAATGATGTTCTGAAAGAAGTGGAGAAAAGTGACAGGGATTTTTGTCTTCTTCACTAATAGGATAATGTAAAGGCATTCAGGGTCTGAGAGTATTGTGAAGATTACAGACAACTGAAACACTTGGAGAAACAGTAAGGCATCTGAAGAGTTGGCTTAGGCAATGAGGGAGGCTGGAGAAAGACACAGAATTTTATTTCAAGGACGGAACAGAACGGTAGACCTCAGTACAGTATCCCATATCCCAACTTTGAGGAGAAAGCCTGCACCCAGGGGTAGGAATCCTTCAACCAAGCCTGACACCAAAGCAGCACAACTTCTGCCTCTCCCCCAGGGGCTCATACTGGCCAAGAGTAACTGAGCCAATGACTTGTGCCGATGACCTTAATGGAATGGAGGACGGACAACTAAATCCTTTGCATTGTCTAAGAGCTTGGGGTGTTGTGTGAACTTGTGGTTCATTTTCTATCACATAATGTGATGCAAGCACAGAGGTGAATTAAAGTTAATTTAAGAAAGTAAAGAAATCAACATGTTTTACAATTGGATTTGTGAATTGAGATGAATTTAATGGTAGTTTGTTCGTTTCTTTTCCTCTTTTGGTATTGGGGATCGAACTCGCGACTTCACACTTGCCAGGCCAGGGCTGTACCACTGAGCTATATCCACCCCCCACCCCGCTCCTCACTGTGGTTTCTTGAATGAGTGCAATGTTTACCCTCATGACTGATATGGATGCTTGTATTTAATAACTAGCCCAACTTTCTGACAGTTAATAACTTCTGGTATTGTTCAGTTTTTCATTATTTTTCTTGTTTACTGAGCTAGGATATAAGATCTCTGAGTATAGAAGTTTTGTACTTATTCCTTCCACCCCTATAGTATCTAGAGTACTGATTTTGATGTGTGTGCCTTATTTCCTTGGAGAGAATTATGCAAAATCAATAGTTGTTATTAATACAATGCTTATTTTCCTAAATCCTCAGAGGGCTGTGTTCAGCTAATAACACTCATCTGGAGTAGACAAATTAAGAACCAAAGATAAGGATAATCTGAAATAAAGTATACTGTTTCTCGAGCACTAAGTGCATTTGTTTTGATACTTCTGAGAAAAAGAAAGGGGAAGATTTTCCATCAGTCAGAGCTCTAGCACATTGCTAAATATGGCTACCAAGAAGGCTCATTGGTTTGCTTGTGCTTGTTTAGGGTAGTAGGAGGACAACTCAGAGCCTTTGCACTCATCTACATCCAGCCCTTTTTATTTTTTTAAATTTTGAGACAAGGTCTCACTAAGTTGCTGTGTCCCCCAGATTGGGCTCAAGCTTGTGATCCTCTTGTCTCAGCCACATGGCGTGCTAGGATTACAAATCTGTATCATCATGCCTGACTTAGGCTTTGTTATTATGAATATCATGGTTTTTCTGGTATTAGGATAGATATGTAAAAATACCTGTTTTATTCAGACAAACTGTAAAATTATGCAGCACACCGTGGTTTATAAGCATTCTGACTTAACTTCGCTCTGTAATCATCACTTATCTGAAAAAAATGGTTATGACTCATACTGTGCAGTAGGAATAGTTTTTTGAAGAGTAAGAATTTCAGGTCAGTCTCCCCCACTAATTGCCATTTTGCCTCCTGGCAGCCGTGGCAGAACTGAGCGCTTGCTGATGTAGGTTGAGACCCATTTTGCAGCTTTCCTAGAATGCTCCTAAAGTGAATCTAGTTTAAATTCTGTCAAGTTTGCCTGCTATACTCCTGTCATGTTATGTCATACTTTTCTGGGTCACATCATGCATCCTACTTTTATTTGGTCTTACAGGAAGGAAAAGGAAGAAAGATGCTATTCTGAGCTGCTCCTGAAGCTGTTTTATCTCTTCTTTCTGCAGTTTTCCTTTTTGGAATTAAATGGCCAAATCTGAGTAGCTTGAATTTCCTCAAGACCAGAAGGTCAAGTGAATCCTGTTGCTTTTCCCAAGATTTCCTGCTGTATACTTCCAAGGGTCCTGCAGGAGGATTCTAAAATGACAGTTTATACTCACAGCACCTGGGCAACATTATTGTTTTTATCCACTTCATTTCATTTGTTTCCAGCTTTCTTTTAGATGTTTAGTGCCAGCACTGCATGGTGCAAGTGGGGCCTATGAAATTGCAATTCCCTGGTTACTGGGTGCTTGGTGTTGAAGATCACAGGCCCAGCATTTTGCACTGTTCACAGATTTCTTCATTTGTTTATGTCAACATAAAAGCCCTGAGGGCTTTGACGGCTCAAGGATTTCTTATTGTTTGGTGCTTAAATGCAATGGAGTACCTTTTCTTTTCAGCAAAGTATTGGCCATGCATCTTCAGAAATAGTCTGTTTCTCACCAAACCTATAGAGACCAGGGAGAATTCTCTCTGATTTATATGAGGTTTAGGCAAGAGATAATAGTAGAGTTGGGAGGAGGAAGGAGTTGATGTATATTTAGAAGAAATAGCACAATTCTTATAGTGTTAATCCTGCTTTGGAATGTTTTTGGTGGGTGATATTGTGCCATTTCATCTTTCCCTGCACTACTTTCTTTGCTTAAAAAATTAAGGAGTGTATGTTTTATGTACTTTGCAGCAAGATATGAGATGACATAAGGTGTACATTTGCTGTTAAACAAGTAGTGCTTTTCTCCCTCCCTCTCATTTTTCTCATCATCCTTTCCTGAAAGAGTCTGCCTATGATCAGCAGGGGCTGCCTCCCTCATACTCATAATTTATTGTGTTCCTTTCTGTCCACTTTGCATTTTAAGCTAGTGTCCTTCCAGGGACTGCCTGAATGGACACTGGCCACGTGTTCGGTTGTGAATGTTGCTGCCATCTAACCGGCCTTAAAAGTTTGGCACACATTTTAAGCACAGTGTGTAGTTACAAGGTCACATAATGATCTGATTAATGTCTTCCTTCCTCCTGGGATCCCATCTCTAAACAGGCAGGGTCTGCTTCTCATTAATTTTCTTATCAATCTGAAAACCCTAACTTAAGTCCAACCCACCCGAGATACCCTGTAATTTAAAATCATGGTGGAAGAGGCAGATAGTGTACCATTCAGAGTGATACCTCATTTGTAATCTTAAGTAACTAGCAAGAATTAAGCTTCTGGAGGTTTAAATGTGTAAACTGTAGATCTACAAAACTATTTGGTATATACAATAATATAGCAAATTGTATTATGTGGTTCAATAGAGAAGAATCTAGGCATGCATGCCAAAATCCGGGAAGATTAGAGCCCTACATTCATAATTTATTACATGAACCAATGTATATTACTCAGGATTTTCTGGGGAAACAAAACCAGTAGGATTTGGCTCACACAATTTTGTAAGCTGAGAAATTCTACCATCTTCTGCCATTTACAAGCTGGAGCACCAGGAACGCCAATAGTATAATTCAGTTTGAAGCTTTAAAACAGGATGGGGGTGGGAGTGCCTGCTGGGATAACTTCTGCAGTCCAGAATCTGATAGCTAAGGGTTCAAATGTCCAAGGATAGAAGACAACAGATGTCACAGCTCAAGATGAAAGAGGATGATTTTCCCGTTTTCCACATTTTGTTCTGTAGATTGGATTATGCCAGCCCAGGTGCGCAAGGTTGGATCTTCTTTACTTAGTCAGTTTATTCAAATGTTACTCCCTTCTGGAAAAACTCAGAGATATACCAAAAATAATGTTTTCCCAGTTCTCTGGGCATCCCAGAGCCTGGCGAAGGTAACACATTAAATTAACCATCATTGTGGGATTATAGCGAGAGCCAGTTTTCATTTCAGTGGGCAGCTTGTGGTTATAATTAATTCTATGTGTAATGAGAATAGAAATGTCAGAGATTTTTGTTCCTTTAAAGGGACCACTGAATAATGGTGACTTTTAACCCCAGTTGGCTAATGGAGGAACATTGGCACTAATCTGATAATTATATAACACACTGGTTGATGTTCTCATAAGCTTGGAACCAGCATTTATTAATGTGTTTTCTGGGAACTTCCTACATATTTTGAGTGCTTGATAGAATTAGTTGATGGATTGATTAGCAGCCATCAACTTCTACTAATTATATAGGTGATCGTAGTATGATTTACAGATACGCCTGGAAAGCCTCCTAGCAGGTAGCTCTAACTTTCATGGGGATGTGTAAAATATTAGCTCCAGTACGGATGCGGACTGCTTGGAGTCTCTATATTCCTATCCCTTTCCATGGAAAACACTTCATCCATGGCAGTCTAACACTTCTTTCATGTTTGCTTTTCTGTCTTCTAATTGTGCTTTTTAAAAACAGTTACTTGTTGAATGTTTGCCATGGCTTGCACATTGTCCCTTTTGAAACTCATGCTGAAATTTGATTCTGATTTTGAGGCAGTTAGGGAGATGAGCTTTGGGCCGGGGATTTAGCTCAGTGGCTTAAGCACCTGCCTGGCAAGCACGAAGTCATGAGTTCGATCCCCGGTACCAAAAAAAAAAGAAAAAGGAGATGAGCTTTAACGAGTGATTTAAGTGCCACACTCATGAATAGACCATTTCTTTCATGAGCTTCATGGAATCATAGCAAAAAGTGTTCACAGTTTATCTCAAGTGTGGGTCTGCTGTAAAACATGGTGCTTTGGTCTTCCAGTTGCTTCCTGCTTTTCTCTCTGTGACGTCCTGTGCCACCTGCAAGCTCTGCCTGAGGGACAGACATTCAGGATGTAGCTTCTCAGTTTTGGACCAGAACTCTGAGCCAAAATAACTTACTCAGTCTGTGATACTGTGCTGTCAACAATAGGAAATGAACTGAGATACTGACTGCTAACAATGTGTCCCTCAGCGATCTTCTGGAGGGAAGGTGCCACCCTGCATTCATTCAGAGCGTGTTTCAGTGTGAACACAGTGTCTGAGATGGGACACAGAGTCCACACATAGCAATTGGAACAATGTAACAAAGATCAGTGTGAATCGATCATCTTACTCATTTGTGTATGTTGTAAAAAAATTCTGTTTGGGATAATCACTGGTGGTGGACCTGGAGACTGATTTTTAACTATAATTTCTTGGTTTCCTGTACTTGGCACACATAAGTGCTAATGTTATTCTCATAACTTCAGGTCAGTGTTGAGATAATTGAAAAAAAAAACCAAAATAATTAGTAACAAACCAGAGTGACATAGTGTTTTTCAGGTAATTAGTACTGTGTCAGTCTCTGTATTACACTGAATAAACCTGAAAGCCGCCCTGTATACTCTATGAAGTTCCACAAAGTGATGCGTGTATCTTGCTTGCCATCTTGACTTTGGAGGGGCGCTGTCTTAGAGGACCTGCATCTGAAGCTTCTACTGCCGCCTTAGTTGCAGGAGTCCAGAATGTCATGTTTTGGTAACAATTAAGCGTAAGAAGGAAGAGAAAATATAACCACCATGTTCTTGGGTCAGTTTTGTTGCTCATTCATATTCGATGTCAGGAGAAAATTCAGGTGCAATTGTATCCAACCACATGAAAAACTTCTAAAAAAAGAAATAACTCCATTAATAGCCCACCTTTTCAAAACATCCATTTGTTCATGTTTAATCCTAAGCACCGCTGCTCTCAGTTATGGGATGTTTAATGTGCGCTGTACTCTGTATCATATCATTAATATGTATTGAGTATAAGCTTAACACATCCCTAGGAGGTACTATCACAGTCTTCACTTTAGGAATGTAGAGAAGATGAATCACTATCTCAGCAGTTCAGTGCCTGAGCTGGAATTCAGTGCGGGTCCCTCCAGTACCGAGTTGATTGTCTCTGTTGGGGGATGGAGTGTGCTTACTGACTGGCCGGCTCAGGAAAGGTATTGCTGGAAGGGAGGGATTTTTCCACTCCTATTTGCTTGATGACCCTTCCCTGGAGATTGAAGCTTCATCATGACAGGTACATAGAGAAGATGTTAAAGAGAAAGTACCCTAGATAATGATACTTCTGGAGTTAAAGAACCTTGAATCCCTGACAGGTGAAAACATAAATCCAGATACAGTTTTTTTCTAACAACTTTATTGACATATAATTTACATACAGTAAGGTTTATGCATTCTAAATGAACGATTCAATGATTCTTCATAGATTTATAGAGCAACAGAATCATCAAATGTGGGTTTTCAGAAGTCTGTTTTGAGCCTTCTGTTTCCTCGGCCCTTTGCCCTGGCCTGGAGTAACTCCTCAACATAAGATTTGAATCTTTACCTTTCAAACCAGTATATAAGTCACCTTCCTGTTGGGAGACAAAATACTTGATGCTCACAACTTCAAGGAAGGGTTTAAACTCTGGCTCATGGCTTCAGAGGCTTCAGTCCTCCAAGGAGGAGAATCATGAAGGAAAAGCGGATTAGTTCATGGAGGCCAGGAAACAAAGGCCAATGGAAGACCAAGAGTGGAAGGGCCGGTATCATATACTGTCCCAACATCCTGCCTTGATGATCTACCCAGACATACCCAGAAGAATGCTTAACTAATAGCTAAGCATCTATTGAGCCAAACAAGTTGACAACCAGTGAGGGAAGAAGTTTAATTTGTGTTCTTTTTCTTCTTCATTCAATTCTGGCATTCTTCTCTGTCAGGTAAAAATTCTAAGTATATCCTTCAATTTCTACATTTGAAACTTCAATATATTATTTATTTGTAGGTAGTATGAGCGGAAAACATAAAAGAATCAAAATACTTGCTTAGGAAATTAAATGCCAATATTGTGAGAGATGATAAAGTTTCTTCCCAAGTTCCAAAATTCTGTAATTTAGCTTGCATTTCATAAACCTTGGGGATTACATATGTGTGTGGTTATCTGGGTGAAAAATAAATTTGAAAAATCAAAATAGATTTTTAAATTGGCAGCGGTCTAAAGTAATCCCGTGATCTCTTTGGGGACAGGTTAAATATTATTCTCCAACTGTAAGACATCAAAAAGAGACTAAATTTATTCATTTTCCATCATTTGTTTGTGAATGACTTCTACATCCGAATTGCAGGATTAGTTGCTAGTAAAACAAACAAAACCAAAACAGAAAGGCAGCCTCTGACTGTTATTACCAGGCTAGCTGGCTCTAATGGCCACCTTAATATGTTTGTCTGTCGAATATAGGCAGTTTCACCATACACACTCAGACAGTCACTGTGTGCTCAACAGTGCTGCAAACATAGGATCACTTGTTTTGGTTATGAACTAAGCAAGAGCCCAGCTCAAACCCCAGCCAACGTAAGTGGTTGTTGCATCTTTAGCAGTTTCAGCTTTTCCACTTGCATTGTCCTTCTTGCCAGCTGAGACAAAGATTATGAAGCTGTGTTGTGGAACTGTTCTTGCTTTTCAGTACCCAATAGTGAACTCCAGCCCATTATACTAAATTCAGAGAAGATCCCATTTCACTCAACCTTTTACAAAATCACCTAATACAAGTCCAAATCCTAGAGCAAACCTCTGTTAATCATTCTCATCTGAGACCCTCCAGTTACATTCCACAAAACTGGCATCTCCCTTGAAATAATGAACCAGGAAGACCAGCTTTGTCTTAGTACTGATCTGTCCTGGGTGGTCTTTGGCTGGAGGGCAAGTATGTTAATGTTGGGAGTAAAACTGATGTTGTCTCCGTTCTCATAGAGCTTTCACTATGACCAAAGATACAATTTTTAATAAAATACTTCACTATTTAGTGGGCATCTGCCAATAAAGTCAGTGCTTTGTAAAAAGGAATTTGGCTGTGATTCCTTGGAAAGGGTATGAAAGGGACCCCGGGGAAGCATCTCTTGAACTGAGAGGTGAGGAGAATAACCAAGGGGGATGCTTGAAAGGGCCAAGAGAAAAAACCTAAGACTGGAGGATGTGTGGGGATTGAGGTATCCTGGGAGATGACCAGCTGAGATAGGGCATAGGAAAGAGGTGACGGCCAGGAAATGTGTTCAGAGACCCTGAACGTTAAAAGTCTTGTTCTTTTCCGCAAAGGTCAGAAGAAAACTTTGAAGGATTTTGCAAAGGTAGATGTTATCAAATCGCAGTAAATTGTCCAAAGATTTTTGGATATTTTGTTAAGCAGCTATTGGTGGATCCCTCCTGGATGTATAGGTACTGACTCTGATGCGTGCTTGGATTGTAACTCAGGAAGGAGTGAGGAGAGACGTTGACACTTACTGGGTATAAGGGTGAGAAATGTTTAGGGTCAGAGTAATGTGATGTACAGGGTGGAGTTATAGCATGGGCAGTGAGGAGTGGTAGTGTCTTTCACTGATTTGATAAATGATACATTCACTGACTTCACTTCTATCATTCTATCTAAAGCTACTAAGTTTTAGAACTAGAACTTAGATTGCCATTTTTTCTACAGAAAGTCATTTTCTATTAAATCTTTGTCATGTGGTAAGAGATGTAAAGGAAGACCTGGAGCTGGGAGAATTTCAGAAGCTGAGGGATTAGAGTATAAGAAGCAGAAGATTCACTTTTGGAATAGAGTATTATGGTGTTATAATAATTGGTCATTTTAAAAGCCTTTTTAAATTCCAAGATCAATCATTTCAAAACTGACTTATTCAGATTCTGCTAAATAGGTAGGATATTTCCTAAGAGTTGAAAGTGGGTATAGGATGTTAGAGGAAAATAAAAATGAGAAATGTTGATTATACAAGTAAAATTGTCTGTTTTTCTAGAGTTAGAGCTGGATGTCTATTATTTTTAAATTGATGGATCATTTTCTATTTATCTACTCAACCACTACCTTCATTCAAAACATTTTCAGAGTGATTAATTCCTACAGTCTTTGCTAGAAGTGGAAGATAAATAATGAATCATTGTTATACAATGTAGTTATATTTGTCCAGGAGTCAGGAAACCTGGTTATACTCCCAGCTAATTTTTATGTGTGTTTAAAAAATACTTTATTCTAAGACAGGTGTGATGGCACATACCTGTAATCCCAGCACTTGGGAGAGTGAGGCAGGATTGGCATGAGTTACAGATCAGCCTGAGTTACATAGTGAGTTAAAGGCCAGTCTCAATGACATAGTGAGACCTAGTCTTCTACAAACATGATAAATAGATAAATAATTCATTCATTCTTCTTTCTATCTTTTTGGCCTTTGTTATGTATATAATATAATATAGATATATTATTTATATATATAAATACATATCCTGATTATCTTGTAGGTGCCAACCATAGTATTATTATTATTATTATTCAGTAAAACAAAAACTCCCAAGAAATAGTGTCCCCAAAATTGATGAGAAATATTAGGGATACAGTAAAACAGATACTATAACTATCTATTTTTTGTAAAGATGGTGATAATGTTACTGGCCGCTGAAGGTTTTCAGGATTAATAAATGGTATACTATTTAAGCTAAATTTTAAAAATACATAGATTTTTAGTAATATATGAAACATGAAAACATTAAGCTGCTCATTTATTATTAGAGAATTTGCCATATATTTTAGCATCTTTTTCCATCATGGGCAAAAGCTTTGATTTGTAAGACAGAGGTCTACCTCTCAGTCTACATAGCCTGGAGTTAAAAATAATGCTAATAATTTAATTCCCACTTTCACAAGTATTTTCACCCCTATGACAAATGGCAGAACTTCAGCCCTGTCTATCCTCTATCCACTCTGCCTAAAATGAAATTTTTTCAAACATGACTTGAATTCTGGTTATATTCTTTTCCTGTCACCTTTCTTTCATGATGAGCACTATCCGTATAGCTCTTAGGAGCAATGTCCCCGTTACAGCAGTCTCTAAGTGAAGCTGCCCCTCAGCCCAGCAGCTGGTCCTGGGGCCCTGCAGTGGGCCCTGCAGTGGGACGATATTTTATTCGTCACCATTTTCCAAGCTGTGGTCCAGGGAGATGTGCGGAATCACCCCTTTCTCCTTCCGCAGCTTTGTGTAAAATGGGACCTAAACCTTCCCTGGATTTTTGTGAGCTGCCTCAGAAAGTCCTGCACAGGCCCTGGAAAGTGCCTGAATGATAGAATGGAGACAGTGAGAGCGCTCACCCCAGGTTGACGGAAGAAGGCAGGAGAAATTTCTCAGGAGAAATGTTGGCAAATGTTCGTTATTACTAGGTTATTACTAGAATCCCTTTCAGAGACCGAGCGCACTTCATTACCTGGGGCACTGGGGAGGGTTTATGTTCTGTATCACAATATTGCATGTTTGCTTGGCAGGCTATTGTATCCTTCAGTATCTGCAATTTATTTTGGGAAAGCGTTTGTTTGAAGAATACTATATTAAAGTAAGTAGTATTGAATTTTTCTTTCCATTCCTCTAGGCCCTGCTTTGTTATTAGCTTACTCATTTCTTTCTACATCATCATGTGAACAGCGATGAAAGTGGAAACCATTCATCAAAAACACAGAATTCATATCTTTGGCGAGTGGGTTATCATCTCCAGCAGATTATTTATTTATTTTGATTGTAAATTTTAGTGGAAAGTATTTTGCTTCGGGATTCACTGATTTAGTTTTGAGATTTTGCCTTTAGAAATGTTAATAAATTCACAATGTGAATTGATCTGATTTGGTTCATTTTTCTAACTCTTGCTTAGGCAGAAGAAGGAAAGAAAATGCTGGTAAAGGCCCTTCTGCTTAGTATTATTATACAAAACCTGACAATGGTAAGGATTAGTAATTATAAGAGAATGAATTACAGCACAGCATTAGCATCTCTTAATATTTTTATTGAAAACAATAAAATCAACAGTGAAAACTGCCTCCTGGCATTACCAAAATTCCTAGTGTTCTTGAATTAAGATAGTAGCAACCTGATTCAAATAATTTGCTCGCTGATGACTTAATTTAATTAATATGTGGATAGAATGGACACTTTTTAGGAGAGGGAACTTATTTCCAGCCAAGAGGCTGCAGGAATTTCAATGTTTCTCTTAAGCTCAGCTATCAAAAGCGTATGGAGTATGTGGAGTTTATCTTTAAGAAGTGTTCTTGTTCAAATTAGGTGGAAAATGGAACAAAACAGAACTTCCTATAAATAACCTTCTAGCACCAATCTAGTAGAAATGCTAGATAACATATTAAAACATTTTCCACATACATTGTGGAGCCGGCAAGAATTCCAGATAATCCTTGTCAAAAGTGAAAAGGATGCCGAAATCCAGAGATATACGCATGCAGTGTACTGCTGCTATTTACTTCAAAATGTGTATCAAAACTTGTATTTTGATGGTGGCACGTTGTGGAGAGAAGGAAACAAATCTTCTGGCCTAACCTAACAAATAAAGGCACCTCTGCATAGACCTGCGTGAACTCTTACAGTACACAGGATAGTGGTCTGTCTCTAAATTTGGCAGTGGATGGAAGGAAGTAATAAAAATTCCTTTGTAATTCATAATCATGATCAAGTTCTCCCATGATGCAGCATCTCACATTTATGTAAACTACGGGCTCATCCAACCCAAAAGGCTACAATTGATTTTGAAGTTGTCCTCCAGATGCTTATAAAAGCAGAGCCATCATCAGAACAGAAGAACAGAAGCCAAAGAGCCTGGGCTCCCCCTTCCCTGTGTCTTTGTCATCCTTGGCAAGCATGATTAGCACATCCCAGACCTCTGCGTGCTGGCGCGATCCCCACCACTGCACCCACTGACACAACCGTCCACGCAGTTCTCACTGTTCTCATCCAGACAGTGCCCATCACGCACCATTCTCCTCAAGGCCTTCACTGTGTGTGAACCAGGCCCACAGACATGGTCCCGGGTCAGCCCTCATCCAGATCAGTCCTCATGTCAAACAAGATGCACCACAACAGCCCCTTTCCCTCCCTTCTCTGCTTTATGTATCTGGATGGCACTTCTCACTATGACACATACATTTTACACACGTATTTCTGTGTTAACCTCCACTGAGATCCGAGTTTCATGAGGGGGGTATATTTTGTCCTTTACTACTTTATCTCTGGTGCCAAGAATAGTGGCTGGTCCTCAGGAGGTTTTCATTATCTTTTGAATGTGTGAAAAAATAAAATTTCTAAAGTACAATATATAATTAAAATGAAAAATAAGATACAGACTAGATACAGGTAAAGAAAGTTTTAACAATTTGAATGATTAAACTGAGGAACTTGCCCAGGTTACAGCACAAGAGACAGAAGAATGGAAAAAGCAAAGGATAGATTTAAAAAGTCTACTGTATGCTTTTGAAACAGGGAATTAGAGGTTGTCAACATTTTAAAAGAAGAAAGAAGTTACCATTCTCTGATAAATCTGAAAATAACTACTGTCATTATTTCTTTTTATGAGCAATTTAACAGAAATATATGAATAGTAAGAGAGAAATAAGTTTTTTTTTAAAAAAAACTTTTTTATTCACTTCTGTCTAACATAACATTATTACAAGCATTGATTTTTGAGTCACGATTTGGCTAGGTTTCTCTCCTGTATTTCAAAGGTAAATGTTCCCACGCCCACATCTTAGGCAACAGAAAATAACTTTTCCTACAAATCTTTGAGGCATATAGTTTCTATCACACACTTTTCTTTGTTTTTCCTTGAAATCCTTTAAGAATATCAAAGCCTTTCTTAATTCATGGACCGTGCAGAAACAGCTCAGCATCTGGGTTGGACCCTGTGCTGTAATTTGCTAATTCCTGGTTAGAGGATCCACTTGGAGAGAAGTTGGTCTGTGGTCAATGTCCAAGGACATAGCTGGGTTCATGGATATTTCCTGGTATGAACTGACTGCCTTCCTTCTTCTGTTTGACACCTAGATGACTGACAAAATGACCTGTAATTATGACTTCTTTTGCATTTAGAATATCAAGAACAAGAAGGCTTACACCTCTGTACATACCTCAAAGTAGCATGGATTCAAATTCTTCCATGATATAAAATTAGATATAGAATTAGATATAAAGGCTTTAATAATGTTTAGCACACTGATACCTTAATGATGACATGACCTGAGTGACTGAGTAATGGACTCTCAAATTGGCAGTGTATGAAGTGTTTTTTTAGTCACCAATAAAGGAAGGAATGTCATAAAGTAAAGCTCCTCAGACTTTAGGAAAGAACTCTCCAAACCCAGGAAACATTTCTTTAGAAACTTGATCTTATGTTTCTCACATCATTTAATGTTAATTTTTATTCTTTCATCATAAAAAATTTCTTAATAATATATTCTTATTTGTATTTGTAGTCTCAAATCTAATGTTCACGCAGCATGTATATTTTAGCAAGAAGCTAATAAATTTTAAATTAGAATGCACAGAAGACAAAAGAATTGAAAGAAAGCAACGCGAGAAAGAATAGGATTGTTTCTTTATAGAAGCTCTGCTTATGTAAATGGCTTTGATGTATTTTTAATCATTTTGGTAGATGTTTATCTGAGGTCCATAATACACACCAGAGATCAACAAAGTTTTTCTGTAGCAAGCTCTGTGATAAATATTTTAAATTCTGTGATCATATAGTATCTGTCACAGTTTCTCAAGTCTTTCGTTGTAGGATGGCAACGCTCATAGACAACATAGATGTGGCTCTTTACCAGGGAAGTTTATTTATAAGAAGAGGTAGCATGTGACATTTACATTACATACTATTTTACTGAACTCTCTTGCAGAGAAAGTGGAGAGGAATCTGACTCATTTCTGCTATATGATTATAAATATTATCTAAACTATAGTCTGAATTCTAGAGTGCAGTAGTTTTACTTCAGTGCTGTGCTAAAGGGCTGAATCTAGTCTTTCAACTGTTGTATACTCTATCGCACTTGACGCAACAAACACTGCTCTATTTCTTAACATGCTAAAGTTAAAGTTAACCTGCTAATCAGGAGATAACTACACAATTTGAGAGTTTATATGCATTAATATTCAAGTGGCTACTGTTGTGCCACTTTGCCGGTCACTGCCTCTGTCTTCCCCCTGCAATCAGGATATCACATTTGTTTTGTCACAGGAAACATAGCTTTAAACCAATATTAATAGAAAAGTTTATCAAAACAAACCCATTGTGATTAGCATTTGGAGATGCCCTTTACAGATTTTTAATATAGAAGAAAGTATAAGAGCATAGTGTTTGGAGTTATCAAATATCATGGTATTCAATTTCTTTCTGGCTCTGCCATTTGCTAGAAGTAAGACTTTCAGGAAATAGTGTTGTGAACTATCTAAGTCTCAGTTTATCCATAAAATTGTGACAGCATTGGTGTCATATTGCTTAGTTTATGGTGAATACCAAGGCACATGTTACTGGAAAACATCAACACAATGCTTTATTATAAAAGACATCATTAAAGGACTAAGTGTGCTCTTCTTGGTGTATTAGTGTTTTCTAGAATACAGTAATTGAAATTATAGATGCTTTTTTCTTTTTCATCCTGGATGGCCTGTTATGTAAAAATCAGTCTCATTTAGGAAAATACTACCTCATTATCAGTAAATATTTTTGATAGTTCAGTCAAAATTGTAACATGTATTGCTGAAATTTATTAATAGACCAAATTACTAGGTCAAATATTAGTAGTGTCTAATAAATAAATGATTTTTCAAGATTTATAAAAATTTATCCAAAATTGATACTATCAGTAGTTCATATAAATAGTAGGGAATCTACTTTTGTTTTCTTACCAAATATGTTTGTGTTTGCATACCGTTGGCTTTTTTCAATAGGAATATTTTCTGTGAACTCTTAATAATGTTAGTTGTAGTATCACATAAATGTTTGTACACAAAAAAGCATGAATTATTTTCTTTCTTTCCTTGTTTTTTGTTTTGTTTTGGGGATTTTTTGGTATCAGGGGTTGAACTCACGACCTCATGCTTGCCAGGCAGGCACTTATGCTGCTGAGCTAAACCCCTGGCCTGCATGAATTATTTTGAAGTTGGATAGATTTTATGTTTTTCTATCCTGATGTTCCACATGCCTTCCAAATATTTCATAATCGGCATATTCAAGTAGTTTCTGAAGAGTTAACAAATATGAAGCCGAAATTTAGGATAAGCTATCCCATTTCAATGTTCATTCTTTGGATAATATTTTAAAGGAATTTTGGATTTATTTCTAATCTATTTATTTATTTGGATTTATTTCTAATTGGGCAACCATGCCCAAGACTATAAATATCTATAAATTGAATGTGTACATTTGTAAGTCTGTACTTAATCTTATAAAATTAAAAATCATATATATGTATGTTATGTGTGCATATATTTCATATTTAATGTATCCAAGTACCACATCTTAGAAAAAAGAAACAGATAATTGCAGCTACAAAATAGTCTTGGTGGGCATGGAAGAGGGGGGAGTGTGTAATAAACTTTATATCCTTACATCATAGACTTTTAAATCATGGTGCTTCTTATTTCTTCATCCACAATGGTCTCACACCCATAGTGATATGAGGGATGATGGAGCAACTTACTAGACATTTATCATGGAAAACTAGCACCAGACTCACACTATTGTTTTTTAACTTACTTCTTCAGAAACAAAGGGAACTTTGGGGCTCAGCATGTTTTTTTTTTTGAGCCAGGATCTCATATTCTATGAACTTCTTCTACAGTAGTTTACGGTCTTCCCCTCAAAACAACACTCCGAGATATTTCCAACATAGTTGGTGTTGGAATTACAAATGCTCTTCAGGTTTTAGTGAGGTCAGTTCATCTAACATTGCAAATATTGTTAAATTGAGAGCACATTTAATTAACATCCCTACCCTACTGGTCATCTTAGCTAGTGACACAGCACACTGTGGGACATTGCTTGCTTCCTGTCGTGACTGCTCAGATGTCTGGGAGCTGTGTCCTCTCTGCATGGAGAGTCAGGGTTGTGGTGCACATGGCCAGCTAGGGACAGATCCAGGCCCCAAATCCCAAATAGGGTTTTTGTTAACTGAGAGTCACTTTTGTACCACTGTAAAATTGAAACATCATAAGGAGAACCATCGTAAATTCAGGATCATTTGTTCTGCTCACTTGATGTCTCCTCGAGGTTTATACTTTCTGTTAGGTTTATAATTTCAGGGCACAAAATGATTGAAAAGTGAACCAGTCAGACCAGCTCTTTGTAAGCAGGAGGCTCTTGATCTGGGATACATTCGAGAGAAACTGAACGTGATCCAAAAGATTCTATTTTCTTCTACAGTTTTTATGTTTTTTTCCAAGGAAGAGATCTAGCCCAGGCTCAAAGAATGATTTTATTTATTTATTTATGTTTGTACTGGGAAGCAAACTCATGACCTCACACTTGCCAAGCAAGTGTCAAAGAATAATTTTTATAGGAAGTTTTGTGTGATAAAATAAAATGAAATATTTCCACAAGAGGAGAGAATTCAAGCCCAGGTGTGATGCCAGGCCTGTAAATTTGAGTCCAGTCAGGCAGTTTAGTGATATCCTGTGTCAAAATCTAAACTGCTGGGGATATGGCTCAGTGGTGGAACACCCTTGAGTTCAATTTCCAGTACTGAAAAATTCAAGTTTTATATATTTTGTTCTTTCCTAACCTCTGTCTCCTGGAATATAAAGGTAACATTTGTTGTTGTCTGTCTCTTATTAAATACATACTTGCCTTTTTAAAGAAACTAGAACGTTGGTAGAATAGTTTATATTTCCTGCAGAGGAATTGTTACTATTTTTATACACTTAATTTATAAATTTCTGCTTATATTTGGTGTAGACTCCATTCCCCCGGAACCCATTTTATGCCTTTTTATTTTTAAAGGTATAGCAAAAATAAGGATTGCATATTAGCATTGTCCAGTCTCTCTTCCACTGCTCCTCAAGAGTGGAAAATTTCTGCCCCTAAATCACCAAAAATAGGAGATTTTCTTCTCTCATCTGTTGACCTTGCGCCAGAGGAGTCTTTCCAGATTGTTCTCACATATACAGAGTGTTTAGAATATTGCCTCTGACTGTCATCTCCACTTATCTGAGTTAGATGTCTATAAAGAAATCAGAAATGATGGAAGTTTCTTGTTGTTACAAGGTGAAATACAGAGGCTAATGTAAGCCGGAACAGCCTTTAGTGAGAGATTTTCTCCTCTGTAAACCAAGAGTAGCAATTAAACTGGAGAAAGGGCAGCATGTCCGCAGCCCTGCCCACCTCACCTGGGCTGCCGCAGGGGGGATCCTAACTTAACCTGTGCTTGTCTCAGCCTCCTCTGAAAGGTCCAGCTATGAAATCAAAAGAAGCATAACTTCCCCAGACCTTGGTCATCACAGTTGTTGTTGTCCTACTGTGCTGATTTTTCTCCACCCAGCGAGTCTTAGAGAAACCGTTTGTTTGTGACCATGTCCATAAATATTGTTCTTTGTTCACACCTTCCCTACAGTTATTTACCTGAATGTTTTCCTCAACTCATTAAGTTTGAGTCAACATATTTATGTCACTAGCACAGTGCCTTAGACTCTATACTATATGCAACTGGGAGAAGGTAAATGTAAACATTAGCAGAAATGTAATATTATGCAAAGCCTTACGGCTTAGGGTGTTCCAGGTTCCAAATATGTACTTTCCTGTATCTCCACCACATCTCAGTGATTTCTAAGTTGGCTTTTATTGAGGGCCTCACACTTCCCAGACTCTGAAAGTGAGGTGGAAGAGAAGACAAACCATGTCTATGTGCTTGTCCATAGGGTCTACTGAGCAAGAAAATCAAATGAATTATATAAGGGAGCCAGAAGGCCAAAATCAGAAAGTAGTAACAGCCTTTTAAAGGTAGAAAGATTGCAGGAGTAATGAGTGTCCTTGAGGTAGCTGTCACTGGTATTTACTTTCCATAGCTGAGGAAGGTATAGATCAAGTGTATTGAGTAGCCTGCCAAAACCCTAGCCCTGCACGCAGTGAATAAGATAGCTGGACTTCCTCCAACCAAGCTGAGGATAGATGTGAGCATCCCACTTGACACGAGGGAATCTCGACATTTTGATCATACTTTTTTCCTCAAATGATAGCTTATTTTCTGGAATTAACCAAAATTATCAAAAGAAGTATTTATAACCCTTTCCATTCTTTTGCTGTTTCTCCTTCTTTAATGTCTCACACATCTGTTGTGTTTATTTGCAGTAAACCAAGTGTTATCTACTGAATATAGGCCCCCTGAAAATTCATATGTTAAAATTCAAACCCCCAGTATGGTGATGTTGGGAGATGGAGTCCTGGGGTGATGCTTAAGCCATGAACCCGGCGTCCTCATGAGCATGATTGGTGCCTTTATGAAAAAAAAAAAAAAACAGCAGAGAGCCCCCATGTGCCTTCTGCCCAGTGAGGGCCCAGAGAGAAGCCATCACCAAAGCTCATCCCTTAAGACCTGATCCCAGAAACCCAGCCTTTAGAACTTGGAGAATTCAGTTTGTGTTATTGATAAGCCACCTATGCTATGTTACTCTGTCTTAGAAGCCTGAACTAAGACATAAAAAAAAGTCTTTAGAAAACAGTGCATTTCAAAACAGACATTTTCATGAAATATGCAAATAAAAGAACAACACATTTTAGCTGAGTGGATGCAAGAGCGAGGCATTTAACTTACAAATTATGAAAATGGTGTTGTTACAGAATGGCATCCCTTTAGTATTTATAGTCATTAACTTGGATAAATTGCAGCTTTTTTGATATTGTGAATGTTAACATTTGAAATTTATTTACCCTACTCTTTAAAGAAGTGGTGACGATTCTTTTTAAGATTACTAAATAATGATTAAACTGTGTGTGGTGGTTTAGCAGTGGAGCATGCAATTTTAGATTTGAGGCTAGAGCCCTCTTCTGGTTACCAGAGGTACTTTCTTTTTTCTTACTATGCTTTTAAATTCATATTCAAATGAAGATTAAAAACAACACTTGCCCTGAGAATTTGATTTTTTTAATTTTCAATTTGAGCAGAGGAACATAAATTATTCAATGTGAGCTTTTGTTGGGGGTAAATTCTACTTATAAAACCTCCCATGTTCCTATCTTATCCCAGTGTATCTAAAATGAGTGTTCTTCTCTAAAATGCGATGAACACAGGATCAAGTGCATGCAGAATATCTTATTTTTAGAGTGCTTTCTTATGACTCTCTCCAGCAATGGTAAAATCTGTTTTTGCCACAATTGTGAAAGTATTCTAAGGGTTGCACATACTTATCAGGAAATAGTTGTTCAACGGTTGGATATTATTTCCTATGGAAATGAGTATCGTGTTTACTTTGGATCATATTGGTTTTTCATTCCAGGCTCTCGTCCTCTCCTCCCAGGGCTTAAATTTAATGCACGCACCCGCTCTATGCAGCTTCCTCCGGGGCTCCTTTCATTTGCCCATTCACATAATGGCTTTGCCCGGAGCCCTTTCCATTAAGTGACACACGGAGCTGGCTTTTCATGGCCGTTTCAAAACCAAAATAACATTTCCATGCCTCTCTGTGTGTCAAATGGATATCGAGACAGAAAATGGTGAAGAAACCAAATTTCAATTCTGAGATTTCATTAAAATCAATTAAAACCGAACACAGACTGAACTGATGATACTCATTTTCATATGTAAGTGTGGAAAGGGCAAAAATTGGATAGACTGCCTTAAACGTTACTTCTTTAATTAGGAGGAAGAATATCAAACCTCCTCACAAAGTGATTCTGCCTTTCTTTGACTTTTCAGAAGTATGCACAAATCTGATACTTTATTTTTACACAGAGTAAAATTAAACCTTTTGGTTATCCTGTTTTCTGGAAACTTATCAAAGCGTTTTAAGTTGTGAAGATGTGAAATAATTATGAAATATTTACCACAGATACAACAAAGGCATTCCATAGTCTGAAGTGTCTATCCTGTGTGTCTCATTCTCTCTATTAGTAACAAGGAAATGTAGATCTCTGAGGAATTTTTTTGTGAAGCAAACTGCTAAAATGCTGAATGAGTGTGCATCTATTGCCATCTAGTGGTGTCTGGTCAGGGGAAAAGTACAAAACCAAAATCCAACTGGATAGGAGTAGCAGCTGTCTTCCAGGCCTGATATACATTGTCAGCTGAAAGGAAATTCTTTGACCAAAAATTAAAATATAAAAATGAAAATTAGTTGTAAATTCAATGAAAATTTATGTAAGCTAAGGTGGATTTACTAAAATTTCTACCTGGAATTACTTTTCATTTTTCTTTGTGTCACTTTCTCTCTGAGACCTCCTCTGATCCCTCTCTGCATGGCCAGTCACTTATGCACTTAGCTAGCAGGCTGCGTGATCCCTGTCTTGAGGCTGGTCTGACACCTGGGGCCTGTAGAAGGCAACCTGAACTTCTGTAGCCAGTGGGAGCTTGTGCTGGGTGTGTGTGTGGCTAGAGACAAGGCCCGTAACCTCCCTGAGCCTCCCTAGGCCGTTTCTGCAGTGACAGTGACAAGACCAAGTTCTCTGTAATGCATCCTTTACAATATGGCAGTGGTTCCTACAATATAGTACTGGGGTGGGGGGTACTCGAGTGCTAACGATTCTTGTACTTATTTTATATCAGTGTTCATGAAAGAACTAAACCATCAATACTTGTGTGGAGGGATTTTTCTCCAGAGCACCCCAAGAATTCAATTCTCTATTCATTAATTGTTTAATCGTCTTTAATAGGGTACTCTTGAACTGATGTACAATATATCTGTGAAAAATAATTCAGCTATTTTTTTTTCTTTTGCTTTAGTTACCTAATTCTTAACTCATTTTCCTAACTCCTTCTTGTCTCATTTTGTTTCCTTGTGAGAGGGCGAATGTCTCCTAGTTGAAAAAGAATTGAAAAGGCTTATTTTTGGTGTTTGAGAATTACATTTAACTTTTTTGAGATATATACCAATGGTCTATCTTCAAATCCAGGCCTTTCTTTTCCCTTCTGTGTTCATTGACCGTTCCACCTGGAGCAAGAGAAAAATGATCAGACGGACGTTTCCCGTGGCGCAGTGGGTAACTGAGTTTCTTCTTCTCTTTGCAGTGGCTCAGTTGCACTAAAGTTAAATAAAGAATGAAGAAGTGAGAGGGTCACGCAGGCATCGGCTGCCCAGTTCAGGGACTGTCACAGCAGCGCCGCTGCCTCCACACCCTGCGTGTTGTGCTCCACAGCTGTGATACCGTTCCCCGGGGACACTGTGTCATCATTCCTCCTTTCCCTGTCACTTGAAAAGATGTATCTTTCAGGGTTTCCTGGGGCTCCCCAGGCTGACTTCTGGTTATTTACAGATTCTATGGATGCTGCACACTCTGAAAGTCCTGCCCTTTGATAGTCTCCAGAGCTTTCTTTGCAAATGCTTTAGATCATCAGACACCACAAGCATGGAAGACTCACGTGGCTTCAGTTTGTGGCACCTGTGAATAAATTCTCTCACCAAAGCAGAGCATGTGGGAATCCAGTTTGCTGAGTCCCCACAGTTGTGTCCAGAGTTACAGGTCTCTTAAAAAATGAGAGCTCCCAAGCTTAACAGTAACGTGGAAGGGGACAGAAGGGAGAGTAGCAGTCAGATACACAGGTGCTGGGATGGGGGTTTGTAAGATCACATTCCAGAACCGCTCCTCCCAGCTTGTGAAAGCTGTTTAACCCTCCTTCCTCATTTCCTGGAAATGATAAGCCTGTGTACATTCTAAAGTTCTGAAACTCATAGAACAGAACTGGGTATTGACAGGCACCAGGGAAATGTTCATAGTGCCGGGTGGATTCTTAGCAGAAGTGCTAGTATTTGCATTCAGATTCATGTTACTAGTGATAATCAGAGTCTTTCTGCATCCTTTAGAATTTTCTGATCTCATTCCCTGTGGATGATTTATGTCCCTATGCTACCACCTTCCCCGTTAGGCATCTAAATCTGAGCTCTCCTTCTCCTAAAAATGATGCCACAGGGAACCAAAAACACTGAGGGAGAGGCACGGGTTACTTAAGAGAACTGGCTATGTCCAGCACCCTTTTGGAGTTCCAGGTATCTTGGAGGGCTGACACCTCAGGAGTTAGAGATCTAATCACTGCAGGTGGAAGTTCCAGGTGCAGAAATAAAACCCACACATTTGGTAGTAACTTCCAGTTCTGAGGTGCTGGTGCCGGGTGAGCACAAGCTGTATGACGCATGGCATTATCTTATTTACTGCAAATAGCACCCATCTGTCGTGATGATGTTTGTTTCAGTTTTGTAATTGATGTAATAGTCACAGTGAGCCTACCCAAGTTTACATGATGATAAGCGTTATGGATAATTTTCAAGTCCAGGTTTATGTATTTTTGGAAACTAGGTAATGCTTGAGAGATCGATTTTTTCATGAGGTTCTTAGGCACAGTGAGAAGAATATAGCAGATACAACAGCAGCAAGTGATCACTCAGGCCTTGTTTCTTTCCAGATGCTGTTATAACTATTGGTCACTTCATGCTCGCTGGGAACCCTATGCATTTCTCCTGATTTTACAGATGAGGGAATGAAGTGCGGACACATGACTTAATTTGCACCAGGTCAGCCAGTGAGGAGGAGTGTAGGCAGAGGTGTTGACTCCCTGTTCAGAGGTTGGCTCCTTATTTTTAAATGACTGACTCTGCTTGTATCCCTGTATCCCTGTAGATGCTTTCTACAGTACTCCTGTGTGAGTGCTCTATGAATTTATAAAGCACTATGAATGTATAACCATTTATTATTCTGATTATTTAATCCTGTGTAGTCTGCAAACCAATGAGAGATACATGAAAATAAATGTTATAGAACAAACCAATTAATTGCTTTTCCTTACAGCCTATCACTAAATAAATGAACAAGCAAATATATAAACAATAAATGAGCCTGGTGTGGTGGCACATGCCTGTAATCTCAGTACTCAGTACTCTAGAGGCTGAGGCAGGAGGATGGTTGTGAGTTCAAGGCCAGCCTGAACTATGTAGTTGAACCTTGTCTCTAAAAACCAAACCAAACCAAAACAACAACAACAAAAAATAAGGTTGTGGACAACTAATTTAGCATTCTTGAAATCACTGGTGAATAATTTTGCTAATACATGAGTTTTTTAATTTTAAAGAAGCAAATAGCAACAAAAAAGTTTCAAAACAAGTTAGTAGGAGAGTTACAATAATTAATACAGTGCATATTTTTACCTTCATAGTAGTTATTCAGAGTACAAGATATAGGCATGATATATCTTGTAGAAATATTAGCACAAATCTTTCTTTCCAATGAACTAAGAGAAGCTAGCTATATGACTGTCTTAACTAATGATGGGAGAAGGGGAAAGGAAGGAAGGGAAAAAGAAAAAATACAGTACTTTTGAATGAATGAGGAAGTCCATATGTATAAACCCTTAATGTAACTTTTATTTTTTTTTTTTGGTAGAGAACGTTACGTTGTTTTCAGTCCTCTTTGTTTATCTTTCTAATGCTGGCCAAGTGTTTCTTTGTCTCTTGTCACTTTTTGCTGGAATTGAATTCTCTAAGGGCACTGAAGGCTGAATCTGGTAACGGTTGGTACAACTCCTGCTTGGAATTGGGCAGTGTATGTGGCAGTTTATTTATAAAGTTAGAAAGAAGAAAAAAGAAAATGATAAATTGAAGTTATTGCTAGATTTCTTATCTACCCAACTTGTGATCTATCCTCCTTTGGGCTTGAGGGGCACAATTCTCCTGGACGAGTGGAGAAATACACATCATATTTAGGACATTACCCAGTTCCTGTTGCTCAGGTCTAGAGAGTTTGGGTGCAGGTGGGGCACAGGGCAGGAGTGTGTCATCTCCAGCTCGGGAAACACTGAGAAGGCTTCTGTGTGTGATAAACCCCAACCGCTTCCCTTTTAAGCCAGGACACAAGGTCAAGGCTTAGTCCCTGTGGCTTTTAGCCTCGTGCTTAGTGTCACTGCTGTCAGCGCGCTCTCTGTCCTGCTCACCCACATTCATTTGCTGTTTCCACAGATGTTTATTAACCCTTGTAAACGTATGTTGGGTGGGGGGGCTATTTAGCTGAAGTGCAGCCTCTCCTTCAGCTTGGGGACAGAGGAGGGAACGAGTGAGGCAACCAAGGAAGACAGAGCCTCGGGTTTTAATGAACACCTGGTAGAGCAGATGGTAACTCGAATGGCTTAATGTGTGAACTTTTTAAAATGCTCATAAGAACTTAGGAGGCAAGTGTCAAAATCCTTTTGTTCAGATGTCAAAGTCAGATTCCTTAAGTGTGAGACTTATAGAACCTCTAAATTATGTTCTGTTATTTTTAATGTCTCACCTCACCGGATGCACGCTGATCTTCCAGACAATTGGTTTGGGTACTGTGGGTTAAAAGTCACAGAAATCTAGTGCCAGCTGGTTTAACTGATAATGATATAGTAATTTCTTCCAACAAGGAAGCTTTGGGGTGGGCTCCTTCTGGCTCTGTGGGCTCCTCTGGCTTCCGTGAACATGATCTCTCAGTTTTACCTTTTTGATTTGGCCTTTTTTGTTGCACGTGGGTTCATGTACATGGAAGACAGAAGAACAGATATTCCTCAGTTTGTGGCATCTCAGTTTGGCAAGTGGAGAGAAAATGGGAACCCCAGAAAAGATATTGTACAAAGGCTTGTACAGGGAGAGGGGCAGCAGCCTCCCTTTTGAATAAAGACGCGCGTAAAGTCACTTTGGCCCCCAAAGTGAGGCGTGATGAACTGTGATGAACTTGGGTGTGAGGCATCATCCTCTCTTCTTGCCTGCTCAGGAAGAGACCAGGAAATGCTTGTCAGTGGGCCGTCTGCCACCAGGGTCCCAGAGTGAGCTCTTGAGCTCTTCGACACCCAGTGGAAATGCCATATGAGGAAAGGTAGACTTTGTTATTTTGAGATTTTCTAGTTGGCTTTTATCGCAGCTTGACCTAGCCATTTCTGGCTAGTACACATCCCTGGCTGTATTCTGGTCTCTCTGGCTCAGCTATTTTGTCATCTTTTCTTTGTCTTTCAGTTGTGTCCAGATAGGTGGTATACTATGGTAACCAGGATGAGATAGGATTGCAACCCTTTGGATGGATTTGGGATGCTGTGTTTGGAAATTAAGGTGCTACTACATTCACAAAGTTACTGTGAAAAATGACTGACAAAGAATATTTAGAACTCTTGGTATAGAATATGGAACATATTTAATTTTACTTTGGGGGCCAAGATGAATAAAATCCTCCTTATTGTACTTTCAAAGAACAAACTGCACAGAGGAATTTGTGTAGCAAAGTGGACTGGAAGTAGTAGAGGAGAGTATAATCCATGATACAGTACTAATTCGTGCACATAGGATGTCATTTATAAGCATTTCCTGACTGGGTTATATTTAGGCATTGGGGAAGGTTTAAACTTTGGAGATGATTTGGGAGTGGTAAATGATGGGTTGAAGTTTTCTGTGGCAAATATGACTCTCCAAGTTCTAAGGTTAAATATAGAATTACTGTATCACCTGAAGAATACACTCCTACTCTTGTTTTCAAAAACAATGGGAATATGTGTTCACACAAAAACTTGAACATGAATGATTATGACAGCATTATTATAAAAGCCAAATGTAGAACCAACCCAAATGTCACTCAACTGATGGACAAATACAATGTCTTTTCATACAGTGGAATATTATTTAGAAGTGAGAATGAGAGTGTGCATGATACAAGATGAATGAAACAGCAAAGGCACTAGACACAAGGAATTCCACTTACATGAAATGCACAACATTGGCAAATTAATAGAGCCAGATAGTAAAATAGTGGTTATGTAGAGCCAGAGAGACAAGAGGATTGAGGATGATAGTTGTCTCAGCTATTTTTTCATCACTGAGACACAATACTTGATCCCCACAAATGTAAGGAGGGATGATTTATTTTGGTTCAGTTTGTAGAGGCTCCTCTGCAGGAGCCATGGCAGAGGACAAAGAGTTCATGCACGGTGGCAGGAAGTAGAGAGGGCTGTCCAAGGAGGAGGTCGGGTGAGAGACCCTGCTAGCCCATGTCCCCAATGAACCACTTCCTCCTCCAGCATGGCGTTTAGCTATAAACTCATCCACTGATGTGTATCACTCTCCTGTGACCCAGTCATCTCCCCTGTGTCCCACCTATGTGTGCATGGGGCTTTTTTGGAGGGGTGGGGGTGCGAGTCCAGATACTAACCATAACAATAACTTAATGGGAATTTTTTAAATAATGAAAATGTTGTAAAACTGTGCTTGAACACTTTAAGTGGCTGAGTTATGTGATATGTGTTACAGCTCAGTAAAGATGTTACAATATTAATCTCTGGCATGGAGTCTGTACTCCTTGCTATTGGTTTTCAAAGCTCCCCAAGTGGATCTGAGGTGTGGTAAGAGTTGAAAACTACTAGTTTAGGTCTGCCAAACCCACCAGTCTTCGCCATCACTCATAATGTTTAAAGCACTATTGCAGGGAGGGGTGGGTGAGAGTGGAAGTAGGAATATGTCTCCATCGTTTAAGACCTTTCTCCTCTCCTTTACATTAACTGCTTTAGCTTAAGAGACCATTTATATGCAAGACGTGACACTTGGCCACTCAGGCTTTGGAAATAATAAATTATGTCAACACTGAATCAAAGGCAGTATGATTGAATTTATTCTGCTGAAAAATAGAAAGAAGTTAGGATGCGTTTGTGATTAAATAAATGGAAATGCCATTGAAGTAAGCCAGGCACTGTGTTCCTTGATAGTGAATTCTACTTCTCTATTTGATATAGTTGAAATTTCATTGGATTGTTCCAGATGAAAATTCATTTTTGGGGAGACAGTCTTTGGTTTCATGGTTATCCTCTTGAGGTTTCTTTCTTTCATTTTTTTTTAGTCTCCTTATAATTTCTTTCAGATACAAAATAGTTCATTATGACTAATTTCAATAAGACAGCATTACACAGATATAACTGTATTTGCCAGTCTGACATATGAAATCAGAAAAATCAGAAAAAAACAACTGGCCTCCAGAACATTTTAAAATAAGCCTCAGATTTGTATCAAAACCTTACACTTAGGTTTTAGAATTCTTTCCTTTGGCATCAAAGTTTTGATTTTCTCGTGTGAAAGGCTGTAAAGTTATGTTATACAAACAATGGCAGGGTGCATCATGTTGGTGATTTACTTGCCTTACGTTGCATACAGCTCTGTTAGGAAAGCTGTGTTGCAAAGCTTGTTTTGAAAACAGCAGTCCCTTTCCATACTTCTTTCAACGTTATTTCTGCTCTTTTGGTCAGACAACACAGTTATGCTACTACTTTCAGTTTGGGATGTTGTCTACTTATTTACTATAAGGGAGGATGGGGATTAAGTTCTCTGTGCTCAGTCCTGCAGGATGCAGATTTACACTGTTTTCCACTTTCTGAAATGATGCTGTGATGACGTGAGTAAGGAAGTCTCGGTACTCATACTGTTGCTACACTGGCATCAGAAGGTTCCTGTTATTATGCCCACGCATCCTTCATACAATGTCCCGTCCTTTCTCTGGACAGGCTAATGCCTCCATCTTGCTTTGCCTTATTTTATACCTGTTTTTCATAAGTTGCCTCTAACCTCTCCCACAGCTTTAAAAAGTGTTTGCAATGTGATCAAAAGCTTCTGGCATTTGTCAATTTCATCTTCTGAGCGATTTCCCCCTGCACCCTGGGGCCACTCCAGTCCGGGGCTATGGTAGACATTAGGTCTGCCACAGGTGTTTCTTCTGGGACCTTCCTTTACTGCTCTTTTGTATTTGTTCAGTTATTTCTGATTTTTGATTAGTTTCTTCTTCCTTTTAAGACCTTTTCATTTTTTTTTAAATTTTGCATTTATTGCGGATTAAGAGGAAGTTGCAAAGATAGTGCTGAGCTGTGCTGTGTATCATTCACCCCATCCTTCCCACATTTCATCCTATGTAACTCAGGCATAGTCCACACGAGGAAACTAGATTTGCTGTGAGACCTATACACAGTTCTGTACTACTTTGCCCATTTGTAGATTTGTTTAATCTGTATAGTCAAGATGCCTAACTATTCCATCCTACCAAAACTCATATATATATATATATATATATATATATATATATATATATATATAATGATTGGTACCATTGCTGGTGGGTATATTCATTTATTTTCACCTCTATCTTTTTTCCTACCATCTTATAGAAGTCATTAATTTGCTTTTCATTTCTCTAAGTTTGTTACTTTGAGAATTTTGCATCCTGGGATCTGGTAGTACTTTGGACTGCCTTTCTTCATTTAGCATAACACCCTTGCGTTCTGTCCAAGTTTTTGCAACACCAATAATTTTCTGTGTTTTTTAATCTCAGAATGGTATTCCATGGTAGATAGTGGATATTCACCATCATTTTGTCACTACTAGAGTCATTTGGCCATTAAGTCTTTTAGCTACTGCATCCAAATGTGTACCGGCTTTGATGGGAACGTAAGTTTGTACTTATCAGAAATAAACACCCAGAATCTGACTGGTGGGTAACATGGTAAAATGTTTAGTTTCTTATCTTGGCTTAGGAGCTTTTCAGTGTCTTCATATTTTATACCTACTGGCAACTTCTACTGTCAGCCTACCAATAAGGACAAGACTTGCTTAGATCATTTTAAAAATTCGTCCTACCAGACTATCTTTTCCTAGTTTATTTGGACTATTTATATTTAATGTGACTATGTATGATAAGCCTTAAGTGTGCCATTTTATTTTGCTTTCTTTTCCTTCTATGATTTATTCTTCTATTATCTTTACCCTGCCTTCCTTTGGGTTACTTGAGCAATTCTATGGAATTCCTTTTTGATTTATATAGAATGCCTTCAAATATATCTTTTCCTGTAGTATATCATTGTGCTTACACTAGTTATTAAACTTATGAATATATTACTTGACAAAGCCTACTCATGTCCATATTTTGCCAGTTGGAGTGCAGCATGGAAGCCTTATCTCTCCTTGAGCCTGTTTACTTTGGACCATTTATATGTCACCCTGTAATTGTCTCAAATATGTCCTTGATGTACACTAAGAATGACGTTAGATAGTGCTATAATGTTTGCTGTAGTGATCAATTTGAAAACTCACAAGAAAGAAAAGTCTTATCTCATTTATTCATATTTTTTATTTTTTCCATTTTTCTTCATTCCTTCCTAATGTTTTAAGATTCTTTTTAATTCACCATCAGTGTCTTTGCTATGTGTTGTGATTTCCCTCAAATATAGTTTGTCATCCTGAACCCCAATACCTCAAAATGTGGCTTTCTTTAGAAATATGATCACTGTGGATTTAATTACTTTGGTTAAAATGACCTCATACTGGAATAGGGTAAGCCTTTAATCCAATATAACTGGTGTTCTTTTGAGAAAATGCAGAAACTGAAACACAGAGGAAGAGGGCCATGTAAGATAAAAGCTGAGGTAGGGTTTAAATTGTTGTGAACCAATAAGGACCCTGTGGTTCCCAGAAGCTACAGGAGCCAAGGAAGAAGACTTCTGTAGAGGCTACAAAGATAGAGCATGGAGCATTCAAGAACATTCAATTCTTGAAATTCAGGCATAAGCTTCTAACACTGTGAGAAAATAAATGTGTTTTATCACCTCATGGCAGTTTGTTATAGCAGCTCTGAAAAGCTCATATAGGGCACTGTGTTTCTGAGCAAATCATTTCAGCCTTATGCCTGCCAGTTATCAGCTTGGCTGCCAAGCTTCTGTGGAATGAGACGATTTTCAGTGGGTGGTAGAAAGAGTTGGGGAGTCTTACATTCAGTATAGTATCTTTCCTGGAATCCTCCTTTGTTCAGTATGGTGCCTTCGCTTTACATGTGTATGGTTTCTGCTAGTCCTGACACCGTGAGTTCCATGCTTATAGAATAATTACTGCCTTGGAAGATGAGGGTGGTAGAGATGGTGGGTGACCTCCTTCATGATTACCTTAAAATCAATCTTAGGAGTTCGGGGGACACATCTCCAGGGTCCTTTAGGGGGCTTTCAAATAACATGTTCATTTTTATTCCCATTTCACCACCACTTCCAGATGGGGTGTTAAGTTTTTGGGGTGAAGGTTTTGGAATTTGGGAAAGCTAATCCTGGTTTTGTGATGCCTGCTTAGGATCTCATTTCTTTAGGTGACGAAAGTCAGATTCCACACATGCTCAAGCTTCCTGCTTCCAAAATGTTATTCTCTTCTCTTGTTCTGTCATTCTTACATCATGTCATTATAAACTTTTATGCTCTCATTTTAGGGGGTGTTTTAGGGGCTGTTTGGGGGGGATTATGTGTATTGGGTACATTCTCTTCAGCTGGAACCTCTGATGGTTCCCATGACATTGGGTGAGCATCTAAATTGCTTCTTCAGTCACTGTCTTCGGCAGTCATGATCGTCATTTCTCAGAGACTTCACTGTGCAATAATGCTCTTCCATATTTCTATATTCGTCCCTTCCTCAGCTTTACTGAGGTAAAACTGGTAACTGAAATCTCACATATTTATAGTATATAGCATGAAATTTCAATATACAAATAAATTGTGAAATGTTTAAATCAATCTAATTAAAGTATCCAACATCTTACATACCTACGATTTTTTGGTTTTGGGAACATTTAAATTCAGGTACTGGAGAGGAGCTAACAATGATGGACTGGTAAGCAGCAGGATACAGAGCTTCTCTGAGACAGACAGCTCACACACCAGAAGAAAACATCCTGGAGAGATCTGGACAGAGGGAGATGGATTCTCTCAACCCAGGAGAAAGTGAAGGAAAATGAGCTGCTCAAATACCAGGGCTACCATTAGAGAAGCTAAGATCAGCGATCACAGTGCTTTCGCCAAGCCACCTGAATTCATGCCGGAGACTGGCCTGAGCACCCAAACCTGAGTCAATGCTACTGACCTGAGCTGCCCGACACGTGGAGCTGAGCCGCCCCGCTCATGACTCTCCTGGAGCCTCCTCCACGTGTGACTCACCCAGAGGCACCATGAAATTGTGCCACAAGCTGTGCTGAAGTTGGAAGTCGTGGAGCCCAGTGGAGAATGGAGCCAGAGAGAGACCTGAATTAACCTGCAGTGAGTGCTGGGAATAAGACCCTCCCACGGGAAAGGGATGACCAACTAGATGACATGTTGGAGTCGGGCAGGACAGGCCCGAACTGGGAATGGCAGTGACTTCAGTTGGTTGCTCCCCTCCCAGAGCAGATTGGTGGGATCTGCTTGGCCTGGGTCACACCCCAGGCTGGGACCCAATAAGTTGTCCCAAACTGATTCCGTACACACAGCATGCACAGAAGCAGTGAAGGCCCCGAAGGTTGGCTGGCACAGAGGGGAGGGGCCAGCATACACTACCCCTGCCTGCTCCTCAGTGACTGATAGTGGACTGGAGAGGGCAGAAACGCCTAGCCTGCGTGCTCCAGAAGAACCATAACCAACAAGGAAAGGGGCTGGGACCTCCACTATACACTTGTGTATACTATACACTATATACTCATAGTGTACACTATACACTATACACTCATGTTTTGGAAGGAACCAAAAACATGACAAGAGAAAGAAATATGAAAGAGCCCCCAGCCCCCAACCCTGAGAATATTGATCCAGGAGCACTAAAAACAAAAAGATTGAGGGCAGAAAACATGCAATATCAGACACGGTGTCAGCGGACATAAAGCGATATCTTCGGGACCTCGTAGATGAGCTCAAAACTGAAATATTAATTCAAGTTAAGCAAGATATAACAAAAGAAATTCTGAACACCTCTCAAGAAGACACAGAAGGAAGAATGGAGGAGCACAAAAGAAGGAGAGAAACAGTCAATTAAAAATATAAAGAAAACCTGGAATACATGAAGCAGATTCAAAGAGATTACCAGGAAACTAAAAACTCCATTGAAAGCTGGCAAAACTGCTTGAAAGAAACTAAGGATAGATTATCAAAACTTGAAGACAGGTTTGCAATGTGTGGTCATGAGAGGAAAGATCTCTTAAAAATAACAAATGAAACAGGCAGTAATAATACAAAGGCTAGAAGATGACAGGAGGATCTGTAATCTTAGAACAAAAAATGTGAATGAAGAAGCAGGAGTCAAAACAAAGGAATTACAAAGGCTATTCACAGAAATAATGAAGGAAAGGTTCCCAAGCGTAACAAAAGGAAATGATATAGAGATGTATGAAACATATAGAACTCCAGCCACCTACAATCAAAACAGAGCTACACCCAGACACATAATAATCAAGATCCCAGAAATTCAAGATAAGAACAGAATAGTAAAAGCCATCAGAGAAAAGAAACAGATCACCTGGAAAACCCATCAAAATCAAGGCAGACTTCTCGACACAGACCATCAAATCAAGAAGAGCTTGGAGTGAAGTAATCTAAGCCCTGAAAGAAAATAACCTCCAGCCCAGACTGATGTACCCTGCAAAACTGTCTTTAGAAATTAATAGAGAAACAAGATACTACCATGACAAAGAGGGACTGGGGAAATTTGTAACCACCAATCCAACCCTACAAAAAATACTGAAGGACATTTTAGAGAGAGAGAGAAAAAGAATATGAGGATTTCAGAAACAGTGGCAGAGAGGCCTCAATGTATGGGGCAGACAGTGGAATGAAAGAGAAAAATAGACAACTGATGCTAGAAAAATAGAACATCAGAAATGATGTAGAGAAGGTTGGCTGTAATCTCTAACATAGATGGCCTTAATACACTAGCAGAAAGAAACACAGGCAGAGTAGATCAAGAGATAGGGTCCATCGAGATGCTCTGTACTGGAAACATAATTAACGTGAAAGAGGGTTTATGGACTGAAAGTCAAATATGAGAAAATAATGCTTTATGTGACAGGGAACCAGAGAGAAAAGGGGCAACTTGACCAGCACCTGCAGATAGGTTGAAAAGACATGATACTTTTGTGTAGTACAGAACTACTCAGCTATGACAAAGCAAAACCTTGAGGCTTTTATAGGTAAAGGAATACAACTGGAGATCAAGCCCAGAAGTCAGAAGGTTCAGAACCAGTTAGGGTAAATAGCAGGTTGCTCCTCCCAATCTAAAAACTGAGGGAGTTAGTGGGACCCAAAATGTGTAGTGCACCCTGTGGGAGTGAAAGGGGAGGAATAGTCTAAAAAAAGAACGCAGAGGATATTGTTAATATTGTAACAATTTAAAATCTACATTATTCTCACCACTCTGTTTAGATGGATTATATTCTGTCCCAGTTTGTCTACTTGCACTAGATTTGAGGGCACAGACAGCTATCCCCAAAATAGGCTATATTGTGGTAATCATCCTTAATTTCCTATTAACTTAATCTGAAGCCCTGTATAATTTACACTGTCTTATTATGACTGATCTTAATTGAATCTGGTTTGTTAGATTGCTGTTTTGTATTGACTGATTTTATTCAAATCTGTTATGAATGATAAAAATCTATCAAGTCTGGTATCAAGTCTAAGAGTATAGGCAACCACACTGAAGATGCCAAAATTCACTAGGATACCCTCTGGTTTGATTATTACCTGATTTTGAAGTCTTATAGTGTATTCAATGTTTTGTTTTTATTAATATTGTTATATACTGCTGAGACATCATAGTAACCAATGTCGATCACCTTGTATTGTGGTTTTATATGACTTTTTCGTTTCATGTTTTTCTAGGAATTTTTTTTTGTTTTGTCTTGCTTTGTTTTGTTTTTCCCTCTAATACAGAAAAGATAGATATACATGTAGAGACTCATGCATGCGTAGAGCTTATAAACAGTTTATGAGAACCAGTTATATAATGCATGATGAAATGAACCACTACTTTGAAGAAAAAGAGACACTATAGTACCCAGTGCTGATTCCGTAGCATCAAGATGTGAAAACCAGCACACTATCATTCTTTTTTTCAGAGTGATTTTAGCCTCTTTTGTTTTGTTTAAGTTCACCATACATGAAGGTATGGACGGCAATTTTGAAGACAATGAGAGACGCTATGACAGCCATTCTTGGCTTTCCTATTGTCTGGTCTTGAAGACCTGAAATGCCTTCCTCATCCTGTTCAGATCAGTTCTATACTATGTTGTTTTTTTATGAATTCTCTGTATGTGAAGATATGGACAACTATTTGGAAGAAAACAAGAGACAATATGATAGATAGTGAAGGTCTCTGATTGTCTTGCTTTGAAATTTATGTCTCTTATATTGCTTTCTTGTGTTCTGTTTTGCTCTATTTTGTTATGTTTAATTTTATCCTCTTTAAAATAAAAAACATTCAGGTGCCTTTGCAGTTTTTGTATTTGTAATAAATCTTGTTACTTGCAATCATGCTATAAATCTTAACTTTAGGCTTTACAATTGCTATAGCAAGAAAATAGGTACTCAATCATATTTTTACTCCTTTGAAATGCTTGTATAGTTGCTGTTACTGTTTGCTGTGTATTGTGATCCTGGGTATGTAGTGTACTTTATCAGTACCACTGTACAAATTCATTGCATTCTTAAAATGATCATAAATATAATGATGAAAGTATATTTCTGATGGGAACATGCTTTTAGTCATGGTGGAAAATGTAATTTAGAAAAATTAGTGGAATAGAAGACAGGGAGAAGTGAGAAACAATAATAATAGGAAGAAAAAGGAGGAGGAGGAGTTGGTCTCATCTTGTACACAGGCAGACACACACCTGCACGCACATGTGCATGTGCGTGCACGTGCGCGCGCACACACACACACACACACACACAACAGGCTGTCCGCAGAGCAGTGCTATGAAATGGGTGCCATCTCTACCTTCCTCAGTCTACAAAGAGAGTCAGAGATTGGTCAAAGGTCATACAATCACCAAGTGACTGAGTCAAAATTTGCACAAATGTAGCCTGGTGACAGCATAGCTGGCACATAGGATTTAATAAATTTCATCAACACTATATTGTTTTTAGCACATCAGAGTATATTGGGATTGTATGAACTGTTTCACTGATCTTGTTTCAACATTTGGTCTTTTTTTTAATCAAGTACAGTGATGCATTGGTTCATGAACTTAATATGTTCAGTGATTTCTGGAAAAATATGGGCATATTTGTGTTTGTGTGGGGGTGCGGAATGGCCATGGTTGTGTTCGGCACCCAATACAGTTTGCAAATGAAAACAAATTGCTGCCAAATGTTTCTGTTTACCAACAAAATTGTTTGCAAACCAAAGAGCTCCTGAATTGAGGTACTGCTGTGATTCTAGATAGGCAAAATGGGATTCTCTGTTGTCTTTAAAAAATGCTGTTTGTAATATTTTTGTTACACTATAACAGAAAAGTGCTTTTAGATTTTAGGTTCAGGACAAACAACGAAAATAAGGCATATAAACGTATTTACTTTTGAAGAATTGCTATGTGGCTTCTTTTTACTATGACGTTATGAAAATTGTGTGTATGGGGCAGTTTTGACCTCAGTTTCAGAGAAAGAACAAATTTACAGTGCAAAGCCACGTAGGTCATCCTGTTTGAAGGACTCTCTTGGCCAGTATTTAGTGATGCGTAATAATCAAACTACCAATTATCTCCTGAATAATATTGAAAGATTCCAATGATAAATTTTATAGGCAAATCTTACCTTACTTGAAGCATTTTAAAATAAAATGTCAACTTTTATACATGAAAAAGAAAAAAAACCCATATATATGAAAAAGAAAAAACCATAAAATATAAACATTTGTAAGAGCATTATTCAAGAAATAAATTATTGAAATTTTACAAAATAAGCCAAGAAAACTTGTGTGTGTGTGAGTGTGTGTGTGAGTGTGTGTGTGTGAGTGTGTGTGTAATAGACTGTGTTTATAAGATAACAGTGAAGGAATCCACCTTTCCTTTTGTATTCCCAGTGTTGATAATATGAACCTCAACATATATGTCTGTGTCTGTGAATTTGTGAATGTGATCAGAGTGACAGGCAGCTCAGTCCCATCTGTGGTGTGTTTCTGACATAATTTAGTCACCATTGTGTCCTTTTGACATAGTAAAACTTACCAATGAATTCATATTTAATCCAGTATAAAAATATTTCATTTGGAATTATTTCACATGATACATGTCGTGGAGGGTGAGAGTACTGGAGTGATCACGGAATTATGGAGGTGACTGGCTGTGGATGACTATTACTGAGTGGGTTGAGATGTTATCTGGCTGTGTTTGTAAAACAAATTCATAGTAAGAGAATGAAGATGATTTGGTCTGTACTGAGTGCTTATTCTTATTTCACAATACAGGAACTCTGAATTTATTTTATGGTTCAGTTGTATGGTGAATCTTTATTTTATATAAAATGTGATGTTTATTTTATATTGATAATCAGACAGAGTTCACAAGCCTGAGCATGGAAAAGGTAATGGAGTAATCCAGTAATAGACACCCTAAGTGTTCTCTTACAGTGTCCTTAAATGTTTGGCACATATGTGTCAGAACTTCTTGGAGGTACCGAAAGAAGTGTGGGATGATAATGACTTACAGATCAGCCTTTCTTCTCTTGCCAGGTAGCTGGATGAGCTTCTAAAGCAAAAGCCACCAGACAGAGTCTTCTTGTGTGGAAAACAAAATGGGAAATAATGACGAAATGAAATAATGACTGCTTCTAAGAGCAAGGGAGTAATTGCTAAGCGTTAAACGGCCAACAAAATTGTGTAGGAAAGTACTAATTTGTTTCACTAAACCAATAGTGAACATATCTATTGTTAAAATATAACAAATAGGGGCTGGGGATTTAGCTCAGCGGCATAAGCGCCTGCCTTGCAAGCAGGCAGTCGTGAGTTCGATCCCTGGTACCGATAAAAAAAAATGAAAAAAAATATAACAAATAAAAAGATATGATACAGAACTGGAGAAAATGTTTGGAGCATACATAAAAGGTGTTAATCTCCTTTTAGATGATGATACAAACAAGTAGGAAACCTAGCAAAGGGACCTAAGACACTTTGGAAATGCAGAAAGACAAATAGCCAGTAGCCATCTGAGAAGATATGCGCGGTCTCAATGAGATAATATAAGTGCTGGCAGCAGGCTGTTTTCCTTCCTGACATTAGTGGGATAGTTACGGAGAGTATCAGAAAGGTGTTGATGAAGAGCGCATAGAGGATTAGCTCTTTCAAGGGAGCGTGAGCTGTTGAAGACTCGCGAGGGTGAACTTGGCTGTGTAGATCAGAAGACGTCCTACACGGATGCCCTTTGACTGAGGAGCGTTATTTCTGCTAACTTCCATGCAACCACCTGAACTGAGGCCAGTGTTTTCAAATCAGGATATTACTCCCCTGTGTAAGTAACAAAGGCAACTTTAAAACTCCAAGTATTCAAAATAAAGTGGTATGTGATTTAATATACTGTAGCCAATTATAGAATCAAATGACACACAATTATGAGAAATGTGTTTGAAGCAGGAAGAACACTCAGTGACAAGATGGTGTGTTGTCGCAGGTGCTGTGCCACAGTTATGTCTAGAAGGTGGGGTTGCTGTGCTTATTTCTGGATTTGTGTTTTCCTCATATTTTAATGACTATATATAAAGTTTCTCACGAGACTAGTTACTTAGCAGTTTCAAATATGTAACAGGCTTTCCTAAAAACC
Source organism: Dolichotis patagonum (assembly GCA_004027295.1). Lineage (NCBI taxonomy): Eukaryota > Metazoa > Chordata > Mammalia > Rodentia > Caviidae > Dolichotis > Dolichotis patagonum. Next base: position 29,341 of record PVJX010000626.1, on the reverse strand, counting down.
TACAAAAGACCTATGAGTATGATGGAGACCAAGCACCAATAGGTATATGTATGTAGATTTCTTTTTTATTGAAGTGAATTTCAGGGTACCAGCAGGTGGCAGTAATAAACAAGCAGTATTTTGTAAATGGGGAGCAAGATTAAAAGCAGAAAAATCTCCTTAGATGTGCACAGTTATAACCATAGCATTGGAGTTAAGCATACTAGTATCAGAATTTGTCTTTAAGTATAATTGCATTCATGGGATCAAAAGTCGTAACATTGCCCTCAAGAGAATTCCAAGGAATTTTTAAGAGGGAAAGTGCAATCTATATTTGTCATATTTCCACACTTATTTTATCCTTAGTTATCAGTGTAAGGCCTCTTATTTGTATACTAAAAGTTCAAATAAAATCGCAAACCTAAGATCTTAAATGCCTTTAAAAAAACTTTAGCTATTTTACTTATGTGTACTTTTTAATAATGAATTATAAATTTAGAAGCTTATATAAACTCTGGTTTTTAAAAACAGACTTTTAGAAAATACTGTAACACACACTTATTTTGGGGTACAGTTATTATTTTGTAATTTGATTGCAGCTTACTCAGTGATTATATGACTGTGATCTGGACACCCAGCGGTTCTCCTTGAAGGTTCAGAGAATGAGCGCCAGTGTGACTGCACTTGATGTCTCTGCCTCCCTGTAAGGCACACAGTGTGTGTGAGGGAAACCATGCTTGGCAGTATCTTCTGCAGTGATCACATCTAGCACGAAAAGAACAGCTCTTCTTCCTTTTCTTTTTTTTTTTTTTAAAGTAGCATTTTGTCCTTTTAAAAATTCCTCTGACCTAACTTGGAGCTCTATAATTACTATAAGGTGAGGTCTGTGATAAATTCGGTAGTAATTAGCATTACTTGGTGGTTTTTTCCATTAAATTATGAGTGTATTTCAAATCGATTTCTAAATCAAATTGTGTGTTTATTGCTCTTCCACTGCGTATGTTTGTTTCTACGGCAGGCCAAAAAAGATGGTTCCATGCTTCCCAAGTTCAGGATATATTTGTTGTTAATTTACTTAATTAGACTTAAAGTTTCTTAGTGATTATATTTTGTAATAAAAAAATAAGCTAAGACCAAAGGGGTGAGTTGAACTCAGGGTACAGAGTTCATAGGTTTTGAACAGTCGAAAGTAGAATCAGCTGCAGTTAGTCCTGTATTCAATGCCATGCGTTTGCTCCCTAATGCCTCCTCTCTGCTCGCTGTCTGCTCTGTCTCTGTCTCTGTCTCTGTCTCTGTCTCTCTCTCTCATTCTTTCTCTCTGTCTCTCTCCTCACTGCCTCTGGACCCCACAAGGCACATTCACATCCCCAGGAAGCTGTGGGGTGTTCTTGGACATGCAAGTCAACTCTGTCCATTGCCTGATTTCAACTCCCACAAGTGTCCACTGTGTTTGGAACAAGACCCCAGCCTTCCCCCTGGGAGGGCATTGCACAGAGCCCTGTATCATCTGGCTGTCTCATCCCGCAATGTCACCTCGTAGCACTGCTTGGGTGCAATCACTGACATTATTATTATTCTTAATATTATTATTATTTTGATACCAGAAATAGACTCAGGACCTCGCTCTTGCCAGTCAAGTTCTGTACCACTGAGCTATATCCCTGTCCCAAATCACTGACTTTCTTGCTCTTATCTTTAAAAAAATCCCCGGTAGACCTTTGACAATTTAAAGTTTTCTCATTGGTCCTCTTCCTCGCTTTTCTCAGGTACCCTTCTCCAGAAAGAGATTCCCTGACTTCCTTTTCTGTTGAATGGTTGCATCTACTTTGATTTTCTTTATTTCAGTGATCACTACTTGACACTTGATCACAAAAGCATTTCACTGTGTGCATTTTCTGTGTCTTTCACTAGAATTGGGGACCTGGGAGGGGGTGGAATTTTTTTCTGATCAGTTGTGAGTTTCAGAACCTAGAATACCACCCTGTAGGTAGTAGACATTCAGTGAGTTTTTATTTACATAAGTAATTGAATCAATCAGTAAACCCACACTCTGATTTCCAGGCCACCACTCCACTGCTCAGTTTGATAAGGAGTGAAATGAATTTGGAGCGAGGCTTTGGGGTGGGGTAAGCGGTGCCCCTGCCAGCTCCTGTCATTGCATTAGAACTGGCGAGAAACCTTACTGTCTTCATTTATAAAGTGAACTCATTTATAAAATTAGATTACAACTGTCTTTACCTAGGATTTTGTGGGAAGTTTGAAAAGGAAACATTTCATAGATATTTTCTTTTTTCTTTTCTTTTTTTTCTTTTTGGTGCTGGGGATCAAACTCATGACCTCACGCTTGCCAGGCAGGTGCTTAAGCCACTGAGCTAAATCCCCCAGCCCTCTTTTTTGTCTTTTTGAGGCAGGGTCTCACTGTGCAATTCAGGCTGGCCTTGGGCTCATTTTGTAACCCAGGTGGTCTCGAACTTGCAATGATCCTCCTGCCTCCCATGTGCTGGGGTTACAGGAGCACAGCACCACACCTGCCTTCATAGAAATTTTCTATTCAGTGAGAAATGATGCACAGTGTAATTGTTACATGATAATTTTAGGGTCATCAATTGGGCAAATTAGCTTTAGAGTAACAGTGATAGTGGTACTCATTTTAGGATGTAGAGAGGTGTGAATAGAGGTTGGGAGCTCCGGATCTGGAAGAGAAATCATTCATGACCCTGCTTGGCTTGGCCTCTTAATTGATGTGTGCTCTGAGTAGGTTCTTTGAACTCTCCGGGTCTCAGTTTTCTTTGAGTAAATGGTATAACAACAGGAGGAGAATGGAGGGCTATTGTGGAGATATCAAATGGTATCGATGTGTGTTACGCACAGTGCCCTCTGCTGGAAATTGAGGTGGCTGCAATAAACTGCAGAATCTTGTGATTATTCTAGATTTTAACACAGTGAATTGTTGAAGTCAGGCATGGTGACACGTGCCTGTAATCCCAGCAGGCTGGGAAACTGAGAGGAGGGCTGCAGGTCAGAGGACAGCCTGGACAATTTAGTGATTTTGTGAGACCCTGGCTCAAAACTAAAAATTGAAAGAGTACGGTGGGCTGTTATCTCCATGCAGAGGCCTTGGGTCCAGTACCTGGAACCAAACAAACAAAAAACGTATTTTTGAGACCGGCATATGTCCTGTTGGGGGCAGATGCCTCGAGGCTTCCTGTTCTTGCCCTGCTCCCATCGCCCTAGTACTACCTAAGAGCTCTCACCCACTGAGGGCTACTTACTCCAGGTAGAGGGAAGACTGCCCTAGTTCGCTGCTGCCATGACACATCGTCACCACATGGTGGCGCTGTTCAGACGGCTTCCTTCTAGGCCAACAGCTACTGTACTTGTTTATTTTGTGCTTTTCCCAACAGCCTTCTGCAGGAGTAGGTAAGGCCTTATCTCTATCTCTGTCTTCATTAAACAGGGCCCTCCTGGGGAGTGACTGCTCTCTGTTCAGGTGCCCCTCGCTTGACATTTCCCACTTTCTCCTCATGGACCAAGTCAATTTATCAAGAGGATGGAAAATGTTTGTTAAACAACATAGGCATGTGCACACACACACACACACACACACACACAATTACCTGTTACTGTCTTCTCCCAGGACAGCTGGTATCTATTCCCGCAGTTCATAAAGTTATGCAAACAACTAAGGTAACAAAGAGATCAGCTTAGCTTTTAGGGAGGTGTCATGAATTGAGGCATCATGGCGCATTCTTCTTCCCTAGACTCTGACCAGTGCCTCTGCCCAGCGCCTGTGCACACCACAGTTCCCTCTCACCTGGGCAGGGTCGGAGGAGGCCTGCGGTGCGTCCCAGTGGCAAGGAACAGAAAGCCTGGCAGGTCTCCCAGCTTCCTGTCCTTGGATCGTCCCTGCAAAGGGCAGAAGAGGTTCCAAGGTTCCCATATGGCCCAGTCCTTCCTGAGATGTGGAACAAAAGTCCTTGATGGTGCTAAAGAGCAGAGTCACCGTCCTTTAGTGTCACCTGGGGCAGGTGTGTAGTGGTTTTTATAGTTGGGATTCTTCTCTTGACCAGACATAATTTACCGTCACCACCTATGGCTATGAATATGACACACTATTTCATTTTTATATTAAAAATACTAAAAAAAAATGCCCTAGTGTCATGATATAGCCTGGGGCTCTGAGTTCTTGTACGTTCTTTCCAAATTGAATTACTTCACTTACGAATGAACTTTTTCACTAAAGTTTTCTTATTTTTTCTCCAAGTTGCAGACTCGCCGTGTTGATTGGCGGTGACTCAGTCTTGTCACTGTTCGCATCTTTGCTTTTATCTGTCTTCTGAACTTCAGAGTTTCTCTCCCTCACTGGAAATAGAGACACATTCCTAGAATTGGGAGCCTGTACCCTCTCTGTGCTCCACACCATTGTCTGAATTAGTCTACTTCTTATCTTCAGCTCTTATGGGATATGCATGTTTATCATCCACACCTGATTTCCACGTCTGCAGCTCTGTGAAATTCTGCAGACATCAAACCTCTTCTTACTGCTGTATCTTTAGTGTCCTGGCTTTACCTGCAAAGTCTCACTGTTCATTACTAAAATGCATAATCACATTTAGAACAAATGATCTAATTGCATAAATTTTCCTCTGATCTACAGTTTCTTGGCACTTGAGCCATTTCCTAGCAAAACTATTTTAACTCATGGGCTGCTTCCAAATTCTCTGTGTTGGCTCAGGGTTCTTTTTTTTTTTAACTGTAAGAGCAAACTTGAGAGTTTTTATAATTTAAAATAAATCAGTGGTTGTTTTTCTTCCTTTTGCCACCTTCGTATTTCAATGAAAATAAGGAGGGCTCTACCAAAAGTGAAACAAAAAAATGTAGCATCTACCCACAGAAGAAGCACTTTCCTTATGTTATTTAATTCTCAGAAGAACCGTGCAGCTGTAGGTTTCCCGATTCCCTTTTGCTGAGAATATTGAGACTCAAAGAGGGGAAGTAACTCCCTCAGTATTAACCCCTCCACAGGGTGCTGCTCTCCAATTACCACTGCCAGCTAGTGCCCTGGCACCAGAAATTCCTCAAAAATAGTGGATTTACCCTTTAATCATAGTGAAGGCTTTGCTCCATGTTCATAAGGGAACTGTTGTTTTGCATAGCCAGTGGATTAAAGCTCACTGGATAGAGTTTAAAATTGAAACTATATTCAGGAAAAGGAAAAGAATCATCGACCTTCACTGTAAGAAGACGGAAAACTCAAGTGTGCTTGGTGTTTACCACCAGCGGCCCATTTGGTCTGTGTGTGTAATGATAGTCGCCAGCACCATGTGTGTGGTGACCCCCGACAGTGTGTGCTAGTGTGTCACTACCCAGTCAGCGGACACAGTTAAAGTGATCACAGAAGTAGACGGATAATTTGGGCAATGTTGTTTTCATCTCATTTGTGTGAGCGCAGCCACAATTCGAGTATTGTCATCTGGTGACACTTGCTAGGGATGTGCTCAGACCGGGGAATCAAATGGATTGTGATCTGTCTGTGCCCCTGTGAGTGGGTGTTGAGCATTCACTGTGTCCTGGGCAGCGTCCTGGACAGTGCACTCAGGGGTCCCAGATGGAGACTGTGCAGCAGGGACATTTCTCCGTCATCGCACGAATCCCTTTCCTTCCAATCCCATCTCTCTCCTTTGTCTTCTACACAGCCAGCTGGGACCCTCTCTCCTTCCCTCATTCCTTACACACAGGCTTCTGGCATTTAGTGCAAGACGAATCATGCTTGGGAGAGTATTTGGGTTACTGGAAGAAGAATGTCCTTCCCAAACTCCCTAATCATGCTGATGACATGTTTAAGCCTTGACCTCTAGAAGACACCTTCCTTTGTTATGCTTGGCTTTCAACCTCCAGATAAGGCAAAGGGTGGCATCACTGGTGGCATCTTTTGTGTGAGGTTGGAGCAGTGTACCTGGCTTTGTCCAGAGGCTACTCTCAGTCAGAGCAATTGTGCTCAAAATTAATTACTTTTGGCATTTCGTAAGTTGACACCAGCATAGTTTTGAAGTTTATTGGTGACTTAGGCAGCAGGAGAAACTTAAAAGAAGGAAGATAGCATATGAAATGGACAGATAGTTATAAAAGCCCATATACCAATGCAAAATATATAGTAAGTAAAAATATCTTTTTTACTTACTTTTTTTACTTAGAATTATGTGCTGCTTACTGAGTAAATGTATAATAAACACAAAGTAAATACCCATGGAGAAAAACATATTTAAAAAAGACAACAATTCTAATCCTAAAGTAGTATATGAAATGGACAAATAGTTATAAAAGCCCATACACTGACACAAAATATATAAGTAAAAGTATCTTACATTTTTTACTTACTTACTTTTTTGCTTAGAATTAGGTTCTGCTTACTGAGTAAATGTATAAATACCCATAGAGAAACACATATTAAAAAAGACAACAATTTCTAATCCTCTGTGGTTCACTGTGGTGTTTAGTGGTGTAGCATGAGCCCTATGTAAGGGACGGAATCCTTGAAATATAGATATTTTTTATATTGAGTCATGCTCAAATATAAAATACATCAGATTTACAAAGACCTGTATGCAGAAATAAGAAATATATTAATAATAGTTTTCTATCTTAATTATGGTTGAAATGATATTTTGGTTATATTAGGTTAAATAAATTGTTTTGTGCAATGTAATTTCACCTGATTCCTTTTACCTTTTGAAATGTGAGTAGAGAAATTAAAATTATATAAGCAACACATATTATATTTCTGTTATAATTTTCACAAACAGTTTTGGAGTTAATATTATATATAGTGATTTGCATTATTTTTAAATCTTGAAATAATGTCAAATATGTTAAGCCATGCTTTTTGCATAGTTAGCATTGTTTCTTTAAAAACAGTAAACACATCATGTATACATATGTGTACACAAAACACGTATAACATATGTCAGATCACTTAAGGCAAGAAAATTATTGCTGATACCTTTAGCTGGTAAGATTACATGTTATTTAGAATATTCCTTTTTAATACCTCAACTTTCTATTTTTTCTTTTTATTCTTCTTTGACTTTTACTTTATTTTTTAATTTTTAATTAATGTGTAGTAATTGTCCATATTTATGAAATACACTGTGGTATGTCAATACTTAGGAACAATATGTATTTATAAATTCAGAGTGTTTAGCATTTCCTCCGCCTCATCAGTAATTTATGTTTGGAACCCGAGAGCTCTTCCCTTCTAGTCCGTCATAAAGCGTATGATAGATTAATGCGGACGACAGTCTCTGTCCTGTGCTGGGGGTCACTTGAACTTCCTCTTCCTTTCTGTGTTCTGGTACCCGTTATCCAGTTCCTCTTCATCCTCCTTCCTCACTACAGCTTCTCTAGGAGTAACATTTGACGTTTTAGCTTCCACATATGAAAGAAAATACATAGTATATAACTCAGTCTGATTTATGGCACATAAATTAATCTCTTCCATTTCCATCCATTTTGCTGCAAAAAGGATTTCATTCTTTGATGGCTGAATTATACTCCATAGTATGTGTACACGTACACACTCATACATATAATTTATTTTTATCCATTAATAATTATCTAGATTGAGTTCATATCTTAGCTATTGAAAATAACACTGCAGTAAGCAAGGGAGTGCAGGGATATTTATTTGATAGTTTGGTTTTATTTTATTTGAATATATACCCAGAAGTGCGATGTCCAGATCATGCAGGAAATCTATTTTTAGTTTTCTGAGGTCTTTTCATGATATTCTCTATAACAGTTTTACTGACTTTTATTTCCACTTACAGAGAGTATGAGCTCCTTTTTTCTCTATATTTTTGCTAGTACTTTTTAACTTCTGCTTTTATGATTCTAGCCATTCATATTGAGATAAGATACTATCTTGTTATGGTTTTGATTTAAATTTCTGTATTGGCTAATAATGTTGAGCATTTTTATTTACCTGGTGACCATTTGACTTTCTTATTTTTACATGTGTCTATTCAGGTCATTTGCCCATTTTTAATTGTATTATTTTATCTTCTTGTTGTTATTTTGAGTTCGTTATGTATTCTAGATGTTAGCTCTTTGTTAGATACAAGGTTTGCAAATACTTCCCATTGCTCAGCATGTCACATCACATTGCTGTTTGCCCCTTTACTGTCCAGAAATTTCTTGATTTTTGCATAATCTCATCTATTTTTGTTTCTGTGGCCTGTGCTTTTGAGATATTATCCCCAAAATGGTTGCAAATATAATTGTCTTAAACTGTGTACCCTGTATTTCTCTATTTCTTTCATAGTTTCAGGTCTCACACTTAGGTCTTCAGTCCATTTTAAGTTGACTTTTGTATACAATGACAGATTGCACATGAATCCTTTTTTCTTGTTAGCATTTATTTAATAAGTTGGTCATTCTTCAGTGAGGCTTATTTGCCAAGAATCAGTTGGCTATAGACGTAGGGGTTTATTTCTGTGATCTCCCTTCTTTTCCTTTGATTTACTTTTTACCAGTATCATTCTGTCTTGGTCACAATAACATAACACAGTAATATGTCTTGATATCAGGTGTTTTGTTGCCTCCAGCTTTGTTTATTATGCTCAGGATTGCTTTGGGTGTTCAGTGTCTTCAAATTCCATGTGAATTTTAGAGTTGTTTTCTGTAGTTCTGTGTAGAATGTGATTGATGTTTTTGATGGGATTTTCCTTGAACCTAAAATGCTTTGCATGGTATGGAAATTTCTTTCAGTCTGTGGACATGGGAGGTGGTGTTAGTCCCCTTTTGTCTTTGGAGTAATATACTTGACATATTCAAATTACAGGAGGAATGGTTTATTTTTGGCTTGTGCTATTAGAGATTTCAGTCCATAGTTGACTGGCTTAAAGGAAGAAACGTCATGGCAGAAGGACAGGGTGGAATAAAATTCTTTCGTTTTGGTGGTTAGAAGCAGAGATCAAGGAAGGAGCCAGAGTGAGAGATACATGCTTTAGAGGGATGCTACGGTAAGTCCTCTGAGTGAGCGCCCCCTCCTACCTGCACTTTCAGCTATGCAGTCATGCATGGATTAATTAATTGATGAAGATAGTGCTGTCACAATTGAGTCACCTATCTCTGAACACTTGAGATACTGGGAAGCATTTCAGGTTGGATTCAAAGCATAACAGAGGTATTTCCGTGTGTGTGTGTGTGTGTGTGTGTGTGTGTCTTGGCCAACTAGACAGTTATGTGGAGTAGTACATTTTATTGTACTAATGTTTCATTTCTTTGATTAAGCTTATTCCTAGGAAACTTTCTTGGTGATTTTTGTGACTGAGACTTCTTGCATGATTTCTTTCTCACTAAGTTGTTATTTGTGTATAAAATTTCTTCTAATTTTTGTTTGCTGATGTTGTCGATCCTGCGTCTTCACTAGACTCATTCATCAGTCCTAAGTTTTTGATGGAATCCTTAGTAAAGCATGTGTTTTATGCTTTACTAAGAGAGAATATCTTCCTAACTGTGCAACATGTGAATGTGTTTTTGTGTGTCTGATCATAATATTCCATGCAGTCACTTAGATCATGTTCAGTTTGCAAAATAAGGAGTTAAAAAAGGAACTGTTTTTTTTTTTTTTTTTTGGTATCAGGGATTGAACTTGCGACCTCATGTTTGCCAAGCAGGCACTTACACGACTGAGCTAAACCCCCAGCCTAATGAACATGTTTTTAATTAATACAGTCTCCCTGCTCCTCCTTTGGTTGGGGTACATTTATAACAGGTAAAATAGAAAAAATTAATAAAAATGATATAATCTCATTATAGTACTGTAGACAATGTAAGTTAATGTTATTTTTTTCAGGATTTTTTTTAGTTCATATATTATATACTTAATTTTTATTCCTTTTTGTTTGAATATAAGGATTTTACATTTACTAATTAATTATAACTTTCTTGTAGAGAGATCATTAAAATGATTGCATAGAATATCTTTTTCTTCCGCTATTGATTTAATATGTGAATGCAACTTTGAACAACTGAAAATAATGCATTTTTTTCTCCATATTTGAGATTCCATCCTTTATTTTCACTGAATGGGCATTTGAGAGAAAAGTTCCCATGGAATGTATGTATCAAACCCTGGGTAATTAGCATTGTTCAGTAAAGTCATTGTTGAGAGGGTATAGAGTGCTTTTACTGGATATGTACAATCAATGAAGAGCTGGTCTCTTCTCTCAACTAATTTCCACAGATAGTTTAAGGTACACAGTTATTTGATTTTATGAGATTCAGAACTGATTTTCTAGAATAGCAAAAATTATCACCTATCATCAGCAGTTCATCAATGAATATCTTTTAAGTGAAAAAGAATGAGTAAACTCTTAGACTACTAACACATCATTTTGTGATTTCATGATTTTTCTTGCCAAATGCAGTCAGTGTCCCAGGAAATATTGGAAATGAGTTCCATGGCCATTTGTGGCTAGTCTTGACCAATTTGTTCATTTAAAAGGCAATAAATAATTGCAGAGATTTAAAATTATAAATTTTTAGAAGGAAATCAAGAGACAGAAGGAAAGAAGAGGGGAAGGGAAGCGGACATAAAAAGAACTAATGTGTGTTGTGTACTTATACCAGCTCCCAATGATGTATGTAATCATTGTGCATTGCAAGCACATGCCAGTAAAAATAAAAATTTAAATAACTAAATAAAAATGCAGTTGCAGCTCATTAATAAGTGGAAGAAATTTAGAGATGATTTCAGTTCAGTGGACTCCGTCTAAGTGAAGACACAGTCACAAAGCTGAGAGGCAGCTTAATTAGGATAGCTCAGAAATGGCTTAACATTGAAACCTCTATTTTCTAGTTCTTTTCACTCTGTTATGTTGCTAACAGAACACAGCTATATTAATAAATTCAATTTCCAAAACCCCATGTTTTTCTCATTTTGTTTAACAAATGTAGAATACTACTTTAATGAAAACATGTATCTAATTGAAGACTGAGTTTAAGCCAACTTTTCCATTGTTAATAATTAGTAGCATACACGTGTGGGGGTGGTGTTGTGTTGTTACCCATTTTGCTAATATAGTTATTGCCAGAATCTTTCTTGTTCTCTCTTGCTTTATTATGATTATCAACAGAGTGATAAATGTCTTCACAATCAGTTACAGAACCACTAGATTTTACTATGACGTTGGTTAAGTCTGGATTCTGGAAGTGACATATTCAAAAAGAAAGCTTAAAGAATAGAGAGTAGCAAGCAGGCTAAATTTTCGGCAAGGGAAACGGGAGCAGTTGAGTTGCACAGTAACGTCATGGGTGAGGACGTTGTTCATATTTGCACTGGGAGGTGCTGCTCGGGTGTGTGAGTGCAGTTGAACAGAAAGGTTCAAGACCTAGAGACCTTTCTTTTCCAGTTTTGATGTAACAGAGTATTTATGTTGACTAAAATAGACAGGAAAACAAAGAGTCAAGGGCAGAAAATCAGAGGACCAGCGCGTTGGACTCTGGCAGTGTAGAAGAATGAGGGTTTTAGCCTATGGTGTAATTCCTCTCTCCTGAATCTGCAGCTATGTTCACACAAGACACATTCAGTTGAAAACTTTTTTTGTCTAGTAATATGTTAAAATTATTTGTGATTTATAAATGACTCATAAAATACAGGCAGTATTGATGGGAGAGCTGCGTAGTGATACTGAGACTTAAGTTTAGAGAAAGTATGTCAATTGAAATATCCACCAAAATGGGCATAATTATTCATAGAAAGGATTCTTCTTCATTGACCACCCCATTGGGTTGAAAAAATGTAATTAATATTTCTCTGTCTCCAGAAGTATTTGCACAAGATTGTTGAGTGGAAGGAAGATTTAGAATGGAAAAAAAATTTAGTTTACATATATTCTAAGGTACTTGTCTTTTTTTCACATTCATCTTTTAAAAATTAATTTAATTTATTTTTTACAAGATAATAAGCCAAGCAAAGTATAACAAACAAGCAAAACGGCACAAAATTTCAAAACAAGATTGTGGGAGTGTAGCATTGGTTGGTACACTGAATATTGTTATCTTCAAAGGAGTTGCTCATATTATAAGATACAGGCATGGAAAAATTATCAAATAATTTATAGCCAAACTTTTCAATGAACTAATAGCAATTAGTATCATAACCATCTTAACTATATATATATATATATATATATATATATATCCTTTTCCCTATCCCGATTTCTCTTTCCTTTTGAGTAGTTTCTTTCCATTTCACAGCATCTGTTGCACAATCCAGATCTTATTTACTCTTTCAGCTTCTTTCAGTAGGGAGACAATATGATCACATTCATCTTGGAGCCTATAACAGTGTTTTATCATGACCAGTGTCCATGGTACAGTAGGACTAATAATGAGGGCTTGTTGAGATTTGTTCTAAACCATTTAATGTGCTTTACAGAGCTCAGTTTATTTCTCATACAAGCATATTAAGAGGGTATTATCATCATCATTATTATTATTATCCCAGACTTACAGATAAGGACACTGAGGTACAGAGAAGGAGTACAACGTACATAGCTGGCTGCAGCGCTCTTACCTAGGGTTCTGTTGTGTTCCTAGTGATAGTAATTACCCTAGGAGTTTCTGTCTGTACGACACACTCTGCCTTCTGGAAGTGTTCCATACATGGTTTTATTCAGGTGTTATTAATGAGATAACTGAGACTCAGGGTACCTTAAGAAGGAGTCCACTGTCACTTAGCCAACAAGTTTCATAGCTGTAAATCGCTAATTCTGAAGACCATGCTGTGATCACCACTTACACATGTATGAATGTGTCTTTTGTTAAAGCAAAGTGAACAAAGTACATATATTAAAAACCAGATTCCACTTAGTGCTGAGAATTTGTGGAAGTGACAGATTGCAGAAAGTCTGAAAGTGCGTCTTGAGTAAACACATGCCAGAACCTTGCAGACGTCTGTGCTGTGTCCAGCTGGCTTCTTAGTGTCATAGAGGTCAGGGCTCCAGACTTCCTTCCGCACAGAGGTGTTCTGTGCTCACCTTATGGCTTAGCTAACTTCCCAAATGTACTGTCCGTCACACACATCTGCAGTTAATCTAAGGTCGTGTTGTTTTGTTTCATTGTTTTCAGAGAATTTATCACTATTGGCAATGACCTATGTGTTCCTGAATAAAAAGTTTAGTGAAAACAGAGAGGCTGCTGGTTTATTTAGCCATGTAACTTTGTATAGGTCAGTATCTGGGGTACAAAGCTCACCCCAAAATTTTTAATCAAATTTTGGTTATTCTCATTATTATAAAATAGAAATTGCAGTAATTTTTTTCTGACTGGTGATTGTGCTCTGCTTTATGTTAACTACTCATTGGCAAAGTATATTTCTTACAGTAAATTTGGGAACTGGTCTGTCTATTCTTGAGCTAATTGCCCCAGGTGACCATCAATGTGGACTTGTTGCTAACTTTAGTGACAAAATCAATATCAGGATTGTGTGGTAATCCTCATTTATAAGGAAAAAAAGGAAGCTCCAGCTCTCCTGTAATAACATAGCCAAGCCTTCTCCAGTAAAGAGACATTATCAGCCGCCCATTTACTAACAACTGCTTTGAAAGTGAATGTTAAGTCAGCTCTCACTGTGGCAAAATACTTGAGAAATAAATTTGAATTTACTTTGGCTCATGTTTTCGGAACTTGCAGCCCATTCAGCCTACGGTTACTTTACTCCACCCCTTTGCTGTGGCATCACAGTACCTCATGGCAGGCTCACATCATGGGGACTCCTGTTCACCTCATGCTGACGGAGAAAGGAGGGGGTCAGGACACCAATAACCTCTTCACACTAGGCCCCACCTGCTAAAGGCTCTGCCGCCTCCCAGCAGCACCACAGGCAGGAACCAGTGCCTTCAGCCCATGGGCCTTTGGGGCCTATTTTAGATCCAAACCATAACAGATGATGCAGAGTAGAAGAGTTACCGCTACATCGTGGCAAATAATTTGGTTACATCCTTCCATCCTTAAGTGCTCTCAGGGTAGATGATACCTGAGTATAGATTCTTAATATTGATTGCAAATCCATACATGAGTTTACCTCCATTATTGGCAGAGACCTAACCTACACAAAGACATGTCCTAGCTAATTTTATTTGTAAGTTTCTTTGTCTGAAAATAACTTTTATATTTGAATTTCTATATTCCTAAATGCCAGTGAAAGGTGTCTGGGGCTGTTATTGATTTGCTTTCCTGATAAAAAATAATTTTAGGAATAATTTAGAGCCATAGGAAAGATTTGGGCCCCTCTTAAAGTGATCAGGTGAAACAAACAGACATGCATTTGGCTTTCTTCCCTGGAGGTTAAGGCTACAGTAGAAAGACACTCTTGAAATCATAGCTCAAATATTTTAAATGTTACTGATAGGAAGTATTCGAAAGTGAACAGTCAACTAAAAGTATCAAAAAAATCCCCAATTCACCAATAGGACAAAGAAAAGGGCTTCTGAATTCTCTAGATATAGAGAAAGATACAGAGGAATAAAATTCCTTGTTTTTAGCTATAAACAGTTAGCTAATATTTCTTAAAGGTAGACTAGAATTTTTAGATTTTGAAACAAATATTCTGATGCTAAAATGGAGACAGGCTCATTAAATTAAAAATGTGTTGCATTCCCTGAGTTGTTTCAGAAGTGGCAGAGCCATTTATAGATTCTAATAAAATCTAAGGTAAAAATGTAATTTGTTATTTCTGTGCAACCCTATCATAACAAAAGATCATTATTACTCTATCAGCAATTACAGACATTGTGAGAAACTAAATTTCTAGGACCACATCAGAGCTGGAACACCTGTGATGTATTTTCTTACTGTATTTTCTGAGTGTGTTAGTACAATTTCCACTTAATATTTTTGGCAACTATCTACTGAATATTAGCAATCTTATTGGAACTATAACTCCAACTTTTTCAACCAGTTTTCGACCAGTAGGGGTCCTCCCTTAGCAATGCTGCAGAGTTCATTATGTCTAAGTGAATATTTAGATACTGATACACCTGCTACCCATCCTGGAAAACTGGTCTGTCTCATCAGCACCACATTAACAGATCTGGAGTGTCTTTCCTGAGATTAGACACTACTGCTTCTTCTTGGCACCAGCCACTTGTCATTGGATTTTCATAGCTGGCTTTTCATTTGGGAGGCCCAGGCCCTGTCCTCTCCACTTCTTTGATGTGATCTATTCATAAATGAATACTGGAAACCCAAATTTACCTATTTGTTTAAGACCTCAGAACAAATATAACCAAGTGAATCACCCATTGGACTTCTGTTTGTGCTGACAGTAATTTCATCATCTTCCCTTGTCAGTGACCTTGAGGGCTTACATTATAGATCTGAAAACTGAGATTCAGAAAGTAAACAGATAATTAATGATGAGGGCAGGGTTAATATCAATGATTGACTCTGGAGCTTTTTTATTCCTTCCATGTTCCCCTGAGTAACAACTAGTTTTGTTTCCACTGTACAAGGTGTTATTGCCTTACACTTTATTCTAGAGATTTGTAGGACTATATGTGTAGCATTTGCCTCCCCCTATATATTATTTACTAGCCTTTCTTGTACATATTCATCACACCCTTGGAATTTGAGAACTTTGAGAAGTTTCTGCCATGTAAATTCAACAGATATGTTAGGTGAAACAAGTTAGAGTAGATGAAGAGCTAAGCCTGTCTGGTCTGGAAAACTTGTTCTGAGCCTGGACTGCCTGCCTGTGAGTTGGTTGATGTTGAACAAATTTCATTTCCTTCATATATATCAGTTTTCTTATCTATAGAAGTAGAATGACGTCCATACCTATTGTTTGTGGTTATGTGTGCATTAATTCATTCAATAGATGTTTATTGAGCATTTAGAAAACACAAAGTACTTAATAGTGAATTAAACAAATCATCTGTCTCCTGTTTTATACTTTACCAAGGAAAGACACTTAGCAGATAAATAGACCATGTCAGTCAATAGTAAATACATTGTAGAAAAATAAAGAAAAGGGAGAGCAATAGAGAGGTGGAGATACAGGGGTGATTGTGGGTATCGGAGGATATTTTTATAAGATGAGTAGAAGTTTCTTTAATATGGTGACCACTGAGTCAAGATCTGAAAAAAAGATATTGAGAGCATTAAGAAAGCTACAGGTAACCAGACAATTACGTGTCTTACTTTGTAAGATGCCTGCTGCAGGAAGATGCCAGCAATTCTATATGTTCATTTTAAATCCCAGAATGTGCACTCCCCGAGAGGAGCGGGCATTTCCGTGCTATTCAGTGATTTATCACTAGTTGCCACAATGTATGGTAGAGTCTCAGAACAATTCACCTGAGGTCCTGGAGTCTCTGCCTTTTTCTTGATGACTGTAGCAGTGTGTGGAGTGGAGACGTCACAGAAAGCTGGATTGTAGAGCAGGATCCCTGAGCTGCAGTCCCCTATCCCCCTTACCAGGATGTCACCAGAGGTCCAGACCCATAGGCTCTGCAGCACTAATTTGATGTTTGTACTTTCACAGAAGGCATGACCTTCAATAGAAAGTTTCCTTCAAAGAAGCTACACAATCTACAGGAAATGACACAGGTTAGATCCCAAGACCTGAAGACATGTCCTGGCGTCTTAATTGTCCTGGTAGGAGACCTGGGGAGAGAAGTATATGATTGGAAATGTAATGTCATTCGATACAATCCTGTTGCAACTCAAACTTTGGATTCTTCTTGGTATTAGAAGTCATCTAGAACCAGGTATGGTGGTGTACTCCTGTAATCCTAGCACTTGGGAGGCTGAAGCAGGAAAATTATGTGTCCCAGACCAACCTGGACTACATATAGAGTTCAATGCTAGCGTGGACTCCTTAGTGAGACCCTGGCTCAAAACATAGGGAGGGAGGGAAGGAAGGAGAGACAGAGAGAGATAGAGTTAGAGAAAGAAAGAAAGAAAGAAAGAAAGAAAGAAAGAAAGAAAGAAAGAGAAAGAAAAAGAGAGAGAGAGGGAGGGAGGGAGGGAGGGAGAGAGAGAGAGAGAGAGAGAGACCACATAATGCTGTTCCTCAGAGACTGGAGTAGCTTTTCTTCTGTTCATTCACTCAAGTAGTACTCACTAGTCACTGTGAAGGCCTAGCCTTTGATTCGTAAGACATAGAGTGTTGTGTGCTCTGTTCTTAGTTCCACATCTGCTTCAGCCAGGAGTCTGAAACCTCTTGTTGTTTAAATGTGGTGTCTTCCATGAGACCTTTGCTGCTTGATTTGGTGGAACCAAATCAGGATGATGTCCTCTGAAATAATATGAAGAATCCATCACTTAGTAAACTCTGAGACTGTCTGGTAAAGTGATTTATAAAGTGATCCATTAAGTAAATTTGCTGATTTACTTAGTGGATTTTTTTTCCTGAGATCTCAGCTAATATGAAAAATCCATACTATATATATATATATATATATATATATATATATATATATATATATATCACCACAGTTTGCCCAGTATAATTGCAAATCTTGGAAATACTAACTCAAAGACACCAGACATTTCACTAAATTTTCAATTCAGTTTTGCTAAATTGCAAACATCTTTGAAAAGCTGATAAACAGGAATAAGCTTCCAAATGCCTCCAGAAAGACAAAATGCTTGGAAAAGAAATGAAAGAAAAAGACGCTCTCTAATTGCAACGGCACATTTTATGGTCAATAAAGTATTCAATATGCTATGCAGCAGGGGTATTTCAGCTGAGAGTCAAATAAAAATAACTGTGTGTGCGATAGCTCAATGAAAACTTTCTTTGCTCAGCAAGAGATAAAAAACCTCAACTGTTTCCAGCTTGGCACATTTGATGAATTGCTCGCACAAAAAGAATGAGTGGGTTTAGTCTAGCTAAAACAAAACAAACTAAATGAGTTCCTAGTAGGATGCTACTCAGGAGCTCTGAGGCTACTAAGAAAACCATTTCAATTAGTTTGGGATTATTTAGATGAAGACTTAAGTATTTTAAGTCCCTGACTGCAGGGTATTTTTTCCCCCAGGATGAAATAAGACTTCTTTCTGCCTTTTTCATTCATTCTCTTATGAAATGTGCATCTGTCTTTCCCATCAATATCTCTTCAGTGAATACATGCACTGCATTCCAAGGCTTGTGCTTGTCAATATTCCTTCCTTTAACATGGAAAGACATCCTGAAAATTATAAATCACATTCCATGGGATCTCAGAGGAGGCAGCAGCTACAGCCATGGGGAGCTGTCAGAAACAGCTGATCTGTAAATTTGGATCTGGGATGTGGAGGAGGAGGAGGATTAGGGGGAGGACTGAGCCATCTGCAGAACAATAGTGATTGTGTATTTAGTGCCTTGTTGCCATTTTACTTGAACTTTTCTTACTTGGAGTCCATTCGCTTCTTTCATGTTGGGCCGATGGACATAATTACTGATTGGTGCATCACATGTTATATTAATAGTCATCCTCTGTAAGCCTCCTCATCCTCATGGTTCTGTTTGCCTTTTCTATCCATATGTTCAGCCCCCATTGTAATTCTGTATGAATTTAATTGGATCTGGGCATTCCAGTTACATTTATAAAACTTGGGAACTTCATCTGGTAATCACAAATGTCTCTTTTTGCACAGGAATCAGTGTGTTTATTTTTCTTATAGTTTATTATTATGAAAACATTTTCAGGCCCAGAAGAAAGTGAAGAGTATAATAGAGCTCCTGCACCCTTTACCTAGTTTCAACAATTATCAGCAATTTGCTGAGCTTGTTTTAGCTGTTATTTGAGAGGACATCATTTAAAGCAAATGCTAAGGATAGTGCTTATCGTGCACTCTTTAAGTCTGCATCTTCAACTGATAAAAACTTTTCACATAGTCCCGTTGGATTACTACACCTAACACAGTACAGCAGCTTTACTACAATTCAGTGCTCAGTCTATATATACATATTCACATGTTCTCAGTTGTCTCAAGATTTCTTTTTATAGTGTATGCACACCACGATCCAAACAAAATCCTTACACGGTATGTGGCTGTTACATTTTCTGGGTTTCTTTTAAAGGGCAAAATTTATTCCCTCTCCTTTTCTTCCAGGTCACTCTTTGAGAACCCAGTTACTTATTCCGTATGCCATGCATACTGGATTTGCCTAGCAAATTCAGAGATCTCCACGCCTAGTCCCCTAACTGCTCCCCCTGTACAGTGTCCATTAGGCCAGGCTTTCTACATTTTCACAAAGTTTGGAGATTCAACCAGGCAACTGTAGAGACGTGAGAAAAGCAAATCCGTCATCCTCCCCCAAACTGCCATCCAGGGAAATGCTCTCTGGGACTTAATTTTCAGTGGTGAGGAGAACTTTCCCTTTTCTCCAAAGAACAGTTTTAAGTAGCTAGGTGACTTCTCATCAAACTGAGAGGTCAGATAAGTGCATTTAATTCTAGGCTTTTGATTTTGCCTAAGGGGTTATGCTTTGGGGTTCAGGATTGAACTTTTTGAGGCCATATGGGGGAAGTGCAGTGCTAACATCAGTAACCTGCCTTCCCAGCCCTTGACATCACAGCCTATAGATTTTCCTGCAATTTACTGTTAAGCATTTGGATAATACCCTTTGAAAAGGCAATAGATTCTTAGTATTTTCAGGGTAGTTCCTTGATTTAAAAAATGCTTCTATCTTACAGGTGCACAGAATAGATAACATAATGTATATAAAGTACACTGATAACATAATACATGGTCCTGTAAATTCTGAGTATACTGTTGCATTTAGTTTGAAGGTGTACTCATAATTCATTGATTCAGAGTATGCTTCACTTATTTGATAATCAAATAAGTGGTCCAGGTCAGCTCATTTTTATCCTAACCTGGTGTCAAATCTGGAGGGAAGGCAGGGGGACTGAGAGAATCCAATGCTGGTCTCATCTCAGATCAAGGTAATGAAAATTCCTGGGCTCTGGAACAGGGTGAATATTTCTCTTCACCTTACTCTTTATTTCTGCTTCTTTGCTCCATATTTCTGAGTCCAATTGCATCTTTGAACCTGGGAGAATGTATGAGGGAGGCTTCGAATTTCTGTGGAAAGCCATGTAAGATGCTTTCTGACTGTCTGCTTCCAGACTACTGATAAATTGAATGTTCAATGGTGAGCAAAAGACTTTCTTTGAATGAAAATGGCGCCATAAACATTTTACTTGTAAAGTACTTTAGAGTTTGCAGGATGTGTCTATAAATACCATGTATATAATTCATGGGTAATTTATATATCCATAGTATATTCATATAATTTATTCTTAAATATAATTTAATCATTAAATAATTATCCCTAAATTATCGTATAATTAGCCTTAAATAATTATTTTAAATAACAATTTTATACATAATAAACAATAAAACATGTAGAATCTAAGGAGATTTTAATCCAGTCAGACTCTAAGCACTGTTTCAAACCTTTTATGCTGGTTATATGCTCAGAGAGTGACATCAGAGTGGAAGACATAGTGTAAGTCTCAAATTAAGATGAAGAAATTTAGACTCTGAGTGGGAAATAAAGAATATGAAAGAGAGGCTTGGTGGGAAGGATGTTCAAGCAAAGACCTTGAGTGTGCTCCACGAAGGCAGGTCCCATCTGCTTCTTCCTCAGTGGCCCAGATGGGTGAGAAAGCTCCATCACACGATGTCATGGCAGCGTGGCCAATATGGATGGAGGACAGTGGTGGGAGATGGGGTTGTAGAAGCAAGCAGAAGCCAAATGATAAAACATCTGATAGCTAAATACAGGTATCCAGGCAAGATTGGATGAGCGCTTGTCATCATGGGCAGGGATGGAAAGATTTCATACAGTGGTCAAGTTCTTTCCCATCTTAATCACTCCCTGCATTTCAGGGAGTGACTTGCAATGGGAAGGGGGCAGTTAGTTTGGAGCAGTGAGAAGGTAACACCTGCCACATTGGTGCTTTGTTTGCCCCTGGAAGGAGACTGGATAGCATAATGGTACCATCAAGGTAGACTCTCTAAAACAGCAACAATGATAGGAGCTAAGGATCCAGTCTTGACACAGTGTTCCCTGAGGGGCTGAGCAGTGGAGAGACTCTTCATTCCTGCTATCTTTCTGTTTTGATCTGAGCATTTTTGTGTTTTCATCAGATGTTGGTCATTGATTTCCCATCGAGAATGAGCCCAGGGAAATGGCTTCTGGGCTGGTTATGTTTTCCATTTAATTGTGAAAACATGGTTGGATAACATCAATTCTGAGAGGTAGTGTTTGGAATTATTTGCTTGGATGATAGATTTTATTGCACAGAGAATTCACGATAAAGATTTATAAGCTTAATCCTTTGAAAGTACACCTAAGCAATTACTTTTAGAACTGAGTAATATATCCTGGTAATTTGTTATTACAATCTTGAATCTTTCAAAAGCGTTATTGCACCCTGGTTTATTATTTAAATAGCAACCATTGGGGTTTTTGCCTTTGATGTTAACAATCTGTCATGTTTTCAAATCAGGGCAAGAGAGAGCCATAAATGTCCACAATCTAGACATTACTGGCAGGGTTCTTTGTCCCTAACTCTTAATTTCTTTAAATCAGCAACGCTAAAGCTGTCTTACCATTGTCAGGGTCATATGTTTACTTTCCTTACCCAGCTCAAATGACTAAAAATATAATAATGATTGTTAATGACAGCACAACTATCCTAACAGAAACTGAGCCCCAGGTTACTGTTCTTCTGAAATATCCAAAATAATGGACCTGTTAATGTGATAAATGATTCATGTCAGAGTTCAAAGTCAGTCTTTAGGATATAATTCCCTGCATGAGGCAAAAAAATGTGTGTAACAGAGAAAGAACTGAAAAACACAGGAAACATGTACTCAAGTAAATTTCTGTCATATTTTCTGTTTTTGTATTTCATAAATAGATATCTAGTATAAAATTGACATTTTCCTCAAATCAGTAGCACCATCAATAAGAAAAGTTGCTTTTATCTGTATAGCATATCCATGGCTCTGTATACATCATCTCCTTCAGTCCTTCATTAATCCCTTACACATGCATTACAATCAGTTCTGTTTACTGAGCTGGTTATGGGCACATGTGAGGAAGCTCATTGGTTTGCCCAGTGGGAGTTGCGTAATGGAACCAATACTTATCCAGTTTTTCCTGTGCACCTGTCCTACCCCATTCTACCTCCAGTATTTAAAGAGATAGCATTAATGAAATGTACATTATTGTCTTGGTAAACTACTGTGTAAGCTTCTTAAGACTCCTGTAGTAATTGTACGAGTGGAATGACTTCAAATAACAGAAGTACATTCTTGCAAAGGCCTGGAGGCTAGCAGTCCACGCTCCAGGTACTGGGGGAGTCAACACCTGTAGGATCATGGAAAGATTCCTTCTTCTTCTAAGTGGCTTCTACTGTCTGTGGCTTATTTTATGGCAGCATCACTTTAATCTCCACTTCTACCTTTTTTTCTCCTGTGTGTCTCTGTGTCTGTTTCTGTTTATTATAAGGCTAGTGGTTGCATTTAAAGCCCATTCATTCAGTATGAATGTACCTTAATTTAATTATATTTACATATTTACAAAGATCTTGTTTGCAAATCAGAGCACAGTTTGATGTCCCGAGTGTTGTGAATTGGAGGACTGTGTTCAACCTATTTCAACTATGTTTCCTATTCCATTCTAATAGGAAAATTAGAGCTGTGGTTAATATTACCATCTAACTAATGAACATAACTTGAGATCTGTTATTTTTAACAGGTAGGTGATTTGGTTACAATTTGGTCTGTTTCCTGAATTCTGAGATTGTGTGTACTTTTAATCTCTATAATTTACCCAAGAATGAGGTGCACTATTTACTAATTCTGATGGTATGGTGTCTTATACCCTGAACTTACTAAGAGTTTGTATCCATACATTTCTACTGGCACTGTGGTGTGTATTTCCCTCATGATCATCAAGAAAGAGAGGAGATTACAGTGTCTCATGTCATTGAGGTATCACCATATCTTGGGAAATATACTCTGACCTTCAGGCCTATCTGATGGATATTCTGTGGTGGAGACACTGAACAGTGAGAAATCTCACCAGGCTCCCTGGGAGGTGACTTTGATCAACCAATGATTCTCAAATTCTTTCAACAGGGATTGCCAACTTTTCCCACCACGCAATTTCTTTCTTTTTTTTTTTTTCAGATTGTGTTTACAGTAACTGGAGCAGAAGTAGGTAGAGGTTGACAGTGGATGTGGAGTGAAAGTTTTGCTCATATTAACATAAAAGTTATTCCTAAAAATATGTGACAGAGTGAAAGCAAAGCACTGAAGTAAGAAGCTGATGGTTAATAGACTGAAACTAAACTTTATGGATTTGATTCAATTTTGTTTACATTAAAATGATTTTTTTAAATTATAAAATCAAATATAGGACCAGGGGTGAAGCTCAGTGGTAAAGCATTTGCCTAGGGTGCACAAGGCCCTGGGTTCAATAGCTAGCATGACAAAAGTAAAACAACAGGAAAGAAACTAAAAGGAAAGACATCTAATACATGCACTGTATTAGGAATTTGAATGTATAATGACAGTAAGGGAAAGTCTCCAACTCTGGTATCTTAAAAGTAATAACTTTAGGTGTATTTCTTGCCTCTCTTTATTCTGTGAATCTTTCAAATACATAGCTTTGCATCCTGCTGATTTTAAAAAGTAAAGCTGTAATCATTTTGTTTTTCATAGTCTTCATTAGCATCATTTTAATGGCTACAGAACAGCTTCTAAAATGTAGATTTTATATGAAAAGTTCCCCATGTGGGCATTTAGATTGGTTCGGGTTTTTTATAATATAAATGACCCCCAAATGAATAATATCGCTGTGAGGGTTTTCTCCTAAGAAGTAAATATGCTGCTATCTGCACAGATTTTATCATGTTCATGATTATTTTGATCCATATGGGAATTTTAATATTTTTATGTGATCATCATTTCTAAGGAAAGTTTGCTTTTCAAAATAGTTTGCGGATTTACTCTCTTACTTGTATCATTCAGTCTTTATTGAACTGATACCTTACCAATATTAAAATACTAACATTTTTTAATAGTTACTGGTTTTCTAAATGAAAAATAGACTCGCCATTTATTTTAATTCATATTTCTTATTAGCAGAGGTAATATTTCATGTATATTTTAAGATGATATTTCTTCTGTGACTTATTTATGTCTCTTATAGGCAGAAACACCCTCCCACCCTCCAGTCAAATGTTGAAGTCTGAATGCCAGTACCTCCAAATGTTGCTGCATTTGAATTTGCAGCCACAGAAGCACCTACACAAATAAAATGAGGTCATGTGGGTGGCTCCTAATGCAGAATGAGGAGAGCCTCCTGAGGAGAGCATGCAGGTGATCCTTTGCAAGTCAAGGACAGAGCCCTAGGAGGACACCAAAACAATACAGAGACCTTTATCTATGACTTCTAGCCCCCAAAACTGTGAGAAAACCAGTGTCTGTTGTATAAAGTATTCAGTATGTTGTTATGTCAGCTTAGGAAGTAATGGCAGTTATTGAGTAAGGGTTTGGAACCTTTTGAATAATTTACACATGCTTTTTAAATATAAGATACACTTACCGTTTCCTTCTTCTTTGATTGCAAAGTGATAATGTACCTTTTTTATACTCTTCTTTCTCTTCCTCCTGCTCCTCTTCCCCTTCCTCCTCCTCTTCTACTTCCTCTTCTTATTCTTCATCTTCTTTCTCCTCTTCTTCCTCTTTTTAGCATACAGCATCCATATTTACTATTTTTGTCTGAGTATATGTTCTTTCCTTTATACTTAGTACTTCAAGATATAGGAAATCCTTTTCCCTTAAGAGATCTGATGCTTTGTCAGTGTATTTTTTGATAGTTTTTGTTGTTGTTTTCTGGTTTAATTTCAGGATGCAGATTCACAAAAGCGGATAAATTTCAGGATAAATTTTCTTTAATTTGAAATGCTTTTGCATGACCAGCATCCAGTTATCTTTGTTTTCAGTGATCCATTTATAACAGTTAATTTCAGTGTCTGTCACTTCATTTTGAAAACCTTGATTGTCCAAATAATCTCATTTGAATTCTCCAGTTTCACTGATATCACTGGTTGTGAAGACATGGAGCCTGTAAGCAGGCTGTGACTTTCTGAAGTCTCTGGAATATATTGGCAGTTCTGCAGGCAGCTTATTTCAAGTGAAGGGCGTGCTGTGCTGAGAGATGAATGAAACATTCTCCTGATTTTTCCGGATGTTATGTACTATTATTGTGCTAAGAAAACATTTACAGTCTGCTTTTAAGGGTCATTTCATCTAAAATTTCGTATTTTTTTCCTTTGAAGATTTTTTTCTAGAACTTATTGGAGATGTTTCTGTTTTTAAAGTTTCATATATTTTCATTTAGTTTTGTTCTCAGGTCAATCAAAAATGCAGGGTCTGTAAGAAGACATTTGGCATTTCTGCATATGTCAGGCTCACTTGAAAACATAGCACTGTCTTCCTTTGAGAGATGTAGTCCTCTCACTGATCTGTAATCTTTCCTGAGTTGAATCACTCAGGCTCATGTAATTTTGTGGAAAACAAAGTGTATAAAAGTTATAATGATTTGAGTGGCCTTCTCTGAAACAGTGGAAAATATATTTTGTTTTCCATAGTTTTCTTAGCAAAGTGTATTGATATACAAGGAACATTGATAAAGCACCCTTCATCAAGAATTTAGGGAAGAACACCAGGCAGACCCTCTCCTAAACTTTGAGAATAGATTGGTACTTAGGTTCATAAACGCCTTTGTTTGCAAGCTGTTTGCTTCACAAACAGAATCATTTGGCAAATATTTTTACTTTGCTTACAAACTCAGCAACAGGTGACAAACAGGACTGTAGCCATCTTTCCCACACAAACACAACTGCGGCCATCTTTCCCCAAACCGTAGAACAAATTAATTTTATGAACTGAGGCACCACTGTGCAGCCATAGTTTACGGTGCATGGACCCTGACCAACCAGAATGGACTTGGCTGTCACTCTAGAGCGGAGTGTTGGGGCTGCTTACAGGGCTTGACAGCATCCTATGAGTTCCCTGAGGAAGGCTTAGAATGGCCACTCATTGAAGTGTTTCAATATTTTAGCAAATATAGTTATGTTGAACTATAAAATTCTTCTTTGGCCTTGTGGTTATCTTCTAAAATTCCTGAAAAGAAATCTAACACAATTTCCCCCACTGCATATTCATGAGTAAGTGTGTAATCAGACGTGTGAAGTTGATGTCACAAATGCTTTGAAGGTAGCAGGTCCCATAGAATCTTACAGATGAAGAGGGTGGAGTTTTGTTGAAATGATGGTGAAGATAATAGTGAACAAGGGCTTCATGGTGCTTGTAACCTTGTCACGTTTTGAAAGATAAATAAATCTTCATCAGTATTGCAGGCAGGGTGAGGGTAAACCATGCACAGAGATAAGGTTGTGACTCTGTAGGTCATAATGTCTGTTAAATTTACCAGATATTACCATCAGCTTCCATGTTAATAGGCCTGAAAATGTTGATTATAAGAGACAATGCTTAACCTTACGCTTTGAGGTGAAAGCGTTAATACTATTTGAGGTTGATAATTGACTCATAGAATTGTTCTCCAATATTTGGTTGTCAAGAATGTTATTATCTGGATTTTCTGCTTCTGTTTTACTCCCAGTGGAGTTTAAGTTAGGTCTGACCCCTTGTTTAATCAGGCAAAGCACAATTTCATAACATCCATTCCCACGCCTGTGCGCCCTCACATTTTCAGCATTCCATTAACTATGAATGAGAGACATAATTTCTCATCTAGAATACTGCTGTAGCTAAAAAGAAAGAGGTCCTTTTGCACAAAATAACCTCTGTATCTGCTGTCTTGTCTTTGATGAAGTACACATTTTACATTGTTGTTTTCCTAGTGTGGAGTTATAATTAAAAAAAAAAACAAGCAGGTGTGTGCTTGTAACAGAGACAGAGACAGAGACAGAGAAGAGAGAGAGAGAGAGAGAGAGAATGTGTGCTTCCCAAAAGTCACTTTGCACGGAAATGTGATTATTTATTAAAAAGGCCATGATGGATAGAGTATTACTCCCTAAGATGTCCAGTCCCCATCCTAGCCCCTAGAATTTATATGTTGATTTTTCATAGCAAAATAAACTTTAAAAATATTATTAAGTTAAAAAAGTACTGAGATGGGAGAATATCACTGGAGTGCCTGCACTGGCCAAGTAATCACCAGATTCTTCATAAGTGAAAGAAAGCAGAGTGATAGAATGTGAAAAAGAATTCATATTCCTATTACTTTTTACAATTTTTCATTTTATTTATGAATGGATGAATGCACTGATAAGTATGGTGCCCCCATGATGCAGTCACCTTCCAGCTCGAGAACTTTGGGGGACATTTTAGATCTACACCGTATAAAACGTTGTTCATCCCTCAGTGCTACTTATTATTACTAGTTTGCTGAAAGCTTTTTTCACTAACTGTTTTGAAATTTATCAAATGCTTCCTTTCTTGTTCTTTGTGTCTGTTACCATGACCATACAGTGCAGCGGTGGCACAGCTGTGGCATGCGTGTCACAGCAGGCTGTCTGCATCACTGAAAGTGCTGAAGAGTTTGCCATTGCTTCTAAAGTGCATTATATGGACTAACTTTCACAAATCTGTAGGGTTTCTTTCAGTGTAGTTATAGGATTACAGAATAATTGAGTGGAAACTCCCCCTACTCTGTATTCTATCTCCTGTCTTAAATCTTGTTGTATCATTTTACCTCCTTTCTCACCTTGATTAAATAGTTGCACCCACCCAGTTAAAATTAACAAGCTTCTTTTCTTTTTGAGCTGTTGATTTTCCAGCATACACTGTAAATGCCCACATTTGAGGAAGGAGGAACATTGCACATAACTTGCAAAAAACACTAGCTTACAGTACTGTGTTTCATTCTGCACACCACATTTTCCAGACAGATGAACAAAATCTCAGTGTCCACTTAGATAAGTTTTGTTGGTGAACATTCCTATAAATTGTATCTGTAGTTACTATGTGAGATCACTGAGGGAAAGTGCCGTAACAAGAAAAGTTTTAGGGAGATCTTAATTATTGAAAAACATCATATGCAGAAGGGTGAAACTTAAAGCTAATTTGGATCGAAGTATAGATCTTTAGCTGTATAGAAAAAGCTATTTTAAGCCTGTTCAAGCTATACTAAAAAAGAAAGGTGCTCTGTGATTAATCTTAGCAGAGAGAATTTTGGGAGCTAGAGAGCTGGAAGAATTTGTAAACTTGAGAGATAACAAGGTCTTCAGAAAGGCTGTTAGAAGACTACCCCTGGTTAAGGATAAAATGGGGCAGGAATACAGGAGATTGGAAGGTATTCCCCACAAGGAAGAATTCTAGAAAGGGATACTGATCCAAGGAATACAGGAGTCCCTGGGACACTGGAAAAGAGTGGAAGCTATTCCCTCTGACAGTATCTAGAAGGAATGTGGCCTGTGGATGCTTTGATTGCATCCTAGTAAGACTCATTTTTTTAATATTTGACCTCCAGAACAGGGAGATAATACATTTTTATTGTTCTAAGCCACAAAATTTGTGTTGATCTGTGTTGGTAGAAATATGAAACTAATATATTTACTTTTGATGATGTTGTAGTCAGGGGTTGTACAGGGAACAATTAGAATAAGGAGATTGAATTTATAATATTATTTTTATGATGGTCACCCAGAGTTAACACAAGAAAATGCAGGAAATCTATTCACGACACCAAAGACATAGGATATTTAGTAAAGAACCTAAATCCCACAGCATTGTCCCACATGAGCCAAGATAAAGACCCAGAGCTCATGACAGTGCCTCCCATGAGTCCAACTGGAGGTCTAGAGCCCACAAAAAGGACTCACACCAGTCTGTTTTATGGATCTGTGCCGGGAAGGCCCAAAGGTCAGCGGTAGAAACTAGGAAGTCTATGCCAGCAGGGTGAAGGAGCTGTGCTGATAGGCTGAGTGTTCTATGCTGGAGCTGAGGTCACACTCACAACAAACACCAGGGCTGTCCTGAAAGCACCACAACCATCCTCAGTGACACAGAGGCCCCAAGCTCCTCCGATGACAAGCACAGTCGTGTGCATGCCAGGAAGCCAGTGTGACGAGTTCATCCTGGAGACCAAGCGGCACATGTCTTCCCCTCCAGAGCCAGGAAGCAATGCTTGATGTGAGGACCAGAGCTTCTCCAGGAGAACCTAACGGCTCAAACAGCAACTTGTAGGAGACCTCACAATGCCTCAATGCACTAATGCCTCAACGCCCTCAATGCTCTTCTTTCTCCTTCTCCA